>NW_019060402.1:139295-149696 GCF_000696155.1 Zootermopsis nevadensis | reverse complement strand
GTTAGGTTAGGTTGGGTTAAGTTAGGTTGGGTTAGGTTAGGTGAGGTTAGTTTAGGTTAGGTTAGGTGAGGTTAGTTTAGGTTAGGTTAGGTTAGTTTAGGTTAGGTTACATTAGGTTAGGTTAGGTTAGTATAGGTTAGGTTAGTTTAGGTTAGTATAGGTTAGGTTAGGTTGGATTGAATGTTAACAGCGCTTAAGTCTGTGTGCAGCAGCGGTTGTGACCCACTTTAAGCTACCTACACGAGCATTATACGGGAGTGCCTGAGTGAAACTACGAAGGGCCTCTGTCATGATAGCCAGACTGCTGGTAGAGATATCAAATCGCCGCCTCTCGTAGAGGTAACAATTATCGTGTTTCAACATTCGGAAAGTCGAAGGACGTTTTTCGGTTCAAAGACAGACTGAGCTGCTTTAAACAGAAGAAGACACCACAACTGGCAGATGAATTTCTTACAGTACCCAGATCGTAATGTTTAATCTGTTGGCCTGAGGCTGGCAAAGCAGTGTACATCACTGGGGTAATGATCAGAGTAATTCCACTTTAAACTCTTAAAATTAATAGAGAAAATATCAACAATAATTTTAAGACAAATATTCTTATGATGAAGGTCGCTTACGTGAGTCAGAGTGATTCAGAATAAGTCAGGTTCAAGACGTGCCTATTAACAAAGCCTTCCTAATTACATTGTCCACGACAAGACAAACGCAGTTCCATCGAGTAAGTCAAAATGGCTGTGGGCCATACGCAGACGCCACTGGTTCTGATTTATAACAAACCGGAGCAACGCCACTGCTCGTGACTTATCACACACTCGCCAGATAAGACGATGATCTACATCTAACATTTACGAGATAATTCGATAATTTACAATACGAACCATGGCCAACCAATGAGCTGTCAAAAATATTCGACGAATTACCAACAAAACAGCTCAACCTCCATAAAGATTCTAACGCGCCTTATATATTTCACGATTTTCCTCAGACACTGTTGTTTCATTCCACGTGCCAGTAGACCGGCACATTTTGAGCTACGTACGATTACGCCAAAGAGTCTGTGAGTCTACACGACAATTCGACTCTACAGCAAAAATTTATAGACGCGACTGTCCGTCCGCTTTCATAAAACCAATCTTAAAAGTAACTCAGTTTTGGTAATTACACTGTCATGATTCGGTCGTCAAGGACCTCGTCTGTGGTAACGTGACGATGACGTCATTGTCCCACTCAAAATACTATCGAGTATGTCGATTGAATCATCGATGGTATTAAAGTCTACACAAATACGTAAACATTTTGACCTGACTCAAACAGAGACTTAAAAGATAAAACTTTTGACGCAAATTCTCGAAAGTACCAAATCGATGGATTGTACCGAGTTTGTCAAGACGGCAATGAATTACCACGAAAGGCGAGGAATTTATTGGACAGCTGATCAACTACTTCAGCGCCAGTACTCGATTCAGCGCGATCGGACCAGCTCTAATCTCCGACTATTTCGAGATAATCTCAATTAAATTGTGATAAACGGGCGGCGATATCGCGATGATGACGTGGCGGTCTCCTGAGGCAGATTCTTCGTGACACACTCGTTAAGAACGCGCGAACTGTTGCAACAGGAGAGAAGTAATCCATCCGGGGCAAACGCCACTGAGTGAACACGTCTAGATAATTTCTTTGTTCAGTGAAATGTCCAGATAAAAGTTTTCGGTCTTTCCGGAGGCAACTACAGTCTACATCGTGTCCTGTTCACTGTTGGTGCGACGATGGTGGTCAAATCGCCTCTGTTCCGACCTCTTGGGATCGCAGCTGGAGGACTGGGCCTTGTGAGTATTTGTCATTAACATCTCCAGCACTGGGTCAGCCTTCAGCTAATTCTGCATTGATAAATAAATGTTCCTGTTTGTCTAACTTTCATCTGTCTTCAGCTACGGACTGATAAAACGTGGCCACGTCTAACTTAATATCACTGTTGCACAAACGAGTTATACTTCGTATATACGATCGGAAAGTTTCCAGACTGCGCCTATAAAAACCCGTACACTTATCTCAGGTATTAAATTCATCCATCACTCTCGAAGTAGTTCCCCTGGGAGTGAACACAACGATCCCAGCGCCGCTGCCAAGCCTGGAAGCATCCCTGGAAATCTTTCTTTGTCAGCCTGTCAAGCACCATCTGCGATTCTGCCTGAATCTCTTCTATCGTCTCAAATCTCCTTCCCTTTAGCTGAATTTTCAATTTACCAAAACGCCCGTAACTAAGAAACAAATGCTAATTCGATGATGCCGGCTCGCACACTGATTCACTATGAATGTAGGCCGCACCCCCTAGCGGCAGAAGCTCGTACTACATCCGGTTCGCCCTCTATTGACAGTCTTTAAACTTTCCGATCGCACCTCGTATACGTGTTAAATATCCCTGAACCCACCGGAACAAGGAGAATATTAAAACATTAAGTCCCTGACACAAAGATTCTCCGTTACAAAGATCAACTGGTTATTTGTGTTACGATAAATTTTCGTGGTTTATTCTAAAAATCATAATAAAGCCATAAATATATCCTTGAGGGTAAATTTCAGAGTTACTTAAAGTTATAATAAGCGTGTTCCAGTACAGGAAACATTACTTCCTCTGTTTTAAAAGTAGTATTGGAGGATTTAAAAATACTGTGTAACCTAACCTAAAAACGGGCTTCAAGGTGACTCAACAGTTCAGGATGAACCTACGACTGTGGTCTTCATTGCTACACGTGATTTCATAGCCAAAGCGCCCTCTGAAGAGATTACGATTACTGAAGGACAAATATTTCCTTGTTAAAGCGTCGAAATGTCTCACGATCTGAACTTACTACATTAAAGCTTTCCTTCCTCTGATACTGTATACAATATACATTCGACTTTCCAACCGATGTAACTCGTTTGTAGCCAGGAGACGGTCAACAAGACTCACGCTACCCCCTCGCAATCAAACATGAGTTTAAGTTTCGTGTCGGATCAATTTAGACATAATACTGGTTTATGTTAACATCTGTTGTCCATGAAAAATTCGTCTGAAAATCATTCAGATTTTAAAAACGCGTATAATCATGTATTACACATTTTAACGTTTGATCGACTAAATAATAGTATTTCTTATGCCTTGTTCCCGCACGTGCTCCGAATTAAGAGATTTCGGAGCGTCAGGGTTCCGGGTACACGACGACGATACTAAAACCTCAGTAAATCGAACAGACAGGGAGAAAGGGTCCGAATTATATAAAAATAATTCTAAATAAATATTCTTTTTGAATCATTAAAATATAAAAAGAACGAGTAATTTAATTCACATTAATAAATTTTGTGATTCGTTTACAGAACATCCACGAGGTCGAAAGGTGCGCGCTTTGCTGAACGATAGAATCGATTTTCGTAAAGTAAATAATCGATTTCTTTTTTTTGTGTGTCCTTTAGTGAAACTGAAGTCGACACATAACCACATTGCATCCGGCGCACTCAGCCAGAGGCCCTTCTGACTCCGTGTTTTTCCTCAGTTTCAGGCACTCATATGGGGCATCCTCTCTCTTCTCGGAATTCTTGCGTACACAGACGTGATCCCATTCCCACAGATAATAGTTCCATCGAAATACTTCGCACAAATTTTGGTGATGGTGTACTTCCATCCTGACGGTACGTACATCAAAACTGACACCACGAAACAGAGTCCTCGAGACGCTGATAGTAGCAGCTCAGCTCTCTCGTTTCATGTGGTGTCCAAAGGGATGGCCTTTTGGGTCTGGACGTGTTCATTTGAAACGTTTCAGAGGAATATGTAATTCCCATCTTGACGGCCGAAACGTCGGTAAGGATCCACAGGTTCGGAAGGCGTCACAAACCAGATTACCACGGATCGTGACAACCTAACCTAACCTAAGGCCTCTGTCCTGCGTAAAATGAACCTACCCGCAGACTTTAAAGTCGATTTTAATATTATCCTCCCATATACACCCAGGTCTTCCAATTAGTATCTTACATTCAGATTTCACGACTAAAATATAATAATAATAATAATAATGACAAGAAATTCATAAGATTTAATCAACACGCGTAATAATGTGAAACAAATAAACTAACTTAAGGGAAAAGTTAATTATAAAATAAAATGAAGCTAAGGGAGATTTTAGGTTTTCGCGACGGCAAACACCCAGAAGACAGCCGTCTTCAAAGTAAAGTTACCACAAGTACAAACCGCGTTAATCCGCGGATAACAATAATTACGAGATATATCGACAGATAGCGCGCACAGATCAGTTATCTGCGCGCGGTCCTGGAGAAAATCACCATTCGCGGGAAAACGTATGACGCACGTCAATTTCACAGGAAAATAAGACGATAAGATTATAGTAATATTAATAATAACCTTAAAATACACGCAATACCAATAACACGTATTAGTGAATATATAAAAGAATGATCATTGATATTATTAATACGGTCAGAGCGATTGCTAAAGTTTGTTTATCTAATTCCGATGTTGCGAACATCCACCGCTGTCCTGCTTTCTTAAACACACTATACTTTGCTTTCTCGGACGTTCGAAGCCAAGTTGGACATTTATAAACGTCCGTCTACAAGTAGACCCTCGTCCAACCAGGGAGACACGTTCCTCAGAAGCGACGCTTTCGAGAAATCCGCGTTTAACGAACTTAATATCGTCTAGTGTCACAACCTTATAGCTCTCCTTCGCGTTATCATCACTTTTGACTACAACTCGCAAAAATCATGAACAGTCAAACGGGACACGACTTAAAACGGTAAATGCGTCAGAGTCACTCAGGCCGCGGGTGGTTATGGGACCAAAATGGATTACAAGACGTAGCAGGAATTATTCTCATTTACTTTTACGCGTGTAATCGAATCCGCGTTGTACGAACCCCGAGTTACGCGACGGTCTGACACGCACAAAATCTGCTTGCGTCTCACAGAACCGTAGACCAATTCTGTGTAAACACGCGAATGGTTCTAAATCCAATTCTTTTATAACTGCTTTCCAGGGGGCGTAAGCCCGGATATAATGAAACCGGGGACAGTCGTCATCTGGACGTCCGTCTACCTCGCCACGAGTGTAATATGGCTTCTGATTTCTGGGCTCCTACTTCACGGTAAGTCCTAACTACAGATACACTAACCTAACCTAACCTAGAGCACTGTTTGTTGTCTCAAAATCTATCACTAACTTCCGTGTAAGTACAGGGTGTGCACAAAAATATATATAATTTTTATCGTAACATTGCACAAGGAAAGAAAGGTATAGGAATTAAAATTTAATGCATTTGATTTGGTTGTATGATAAAGTTTATGCGACCAACATGTTACAGATGTTTAACGAGGGCGCTTCGGGTAGAACGGTTTAGGAACTCGAGTGGCGTGGCGTAACCTACTGAGCAAAATGGAAATCATATCACGTGTACACACTACTTACCCTCTCCTGCTGTCACGGGACGACTGCGCAGTAGAACAGAAAGACTTCTGCGCGCTGAGTGTGGCATCGCAGAGAACTATTTTTCGTATATCCTGCGACACACACGATAACATTTACATTTCTGTTCAAGTTACTTTTAAGCAAAATGAGTTCTGTGTCGTTTTACACTTTCCGTATGTGTTGCAATTATGATCACATCTTATCAGCATAAACTTTATTGCTTCCTTTTATCAAAATTTTAATAATGTTAATCTGGTTCAGTATTTTCTTACTACCACGTGCACGTAAAATAACTCACAATGATTACACAGGCTTGGTAACCCCACGAGTCAACATCAGAAGTTGTCACTAGATTTCCAATATTCAACATTAAAATATCTCGGCCACCTAACTGTTGATCACCACGTGGTATATGTCGAGGCCTATTTTATAATATTCTTCCACTGCCATGACATCGTTCTGCCTACGTTAGGCACTATACTGTTGCGGGCTTCGCAAGGAAATAATTTTGACGTTTCGACTTCTCTCTTATCGATTTTCTATCGACCTAACGTTTCGACTTCTCTCTTGTCGATTTTATATCGACCTGACGCTTCGACTTCTCTCTCATCGATTTTCTATCGACCTGACGCTCTCCGGAAGTTTGGGTCGAGCAGAGATCGTCATGGAGTTGCTACCTTATTTACATGACTCACGGCGTCCACCACGTACACAAACACACATTACTAGATTAACTGCAAACGGCATAGTTACTGCAAGTTAACTATTTGTCTAGTTATTACACTTGTAAACTGACTGTCCACACCAAAATCATTATCAACTTGCTATCTCAGCACGGATTGAGGCACGATTCAGAGTTGATAAGTGCACATTTCGTTGTCAATTCGCCAGAAAAACATGTTTTGGATCAATTCCATTTTAATATTGTACCTGGGATCGCATTTTGTCTTCCCATTGTTGAGAAATAACGATAAAATTACACGTTAAAACCAAACCTGAATTAGATTAAAAAATTAAACATGTCGAAGTATTAAAAGTTTCTTTTATCACATGTGTTTGCATTGTAGTGCGTCGTAGAATTATTCTTTAAACGAGTGCCAATAACGGCATTTGTGACGCAGAACGATCAGTCGTTACGCTGAAAACTCTCTTTTTTCGCTTTCAGATTTCTACGCCTCAAAGTTCACGTCCACAATTTTAATCGGGTGGGTAACAGTGACTTCTGCAGTATCGGCGATTGACTTCGCAGGCGCAGTGGCCTTCGGAGTGGATTACAGCAACATGCAGGTGATATAACTCACCCCTGACATCGTTTCGAAAATTTACATTCCATTAACTACTAAAAATAAGCGGCAAGTTCGAAATTTACGTAGCAACATAAATAGTTTTGGATTTCACTTAAAAAAAATTTCGCTCCGTCGCCATATTTGCAAATTTCAAGCTTTACAAACATTGCACATAAATCTTTGCATTTGATTTAAAATCTATAGCTCTCAACTGGAAGGGTAAACAAGGATTTAGCCATTTCAGAAATGGACCTAATATACAAAATGACCACAAATTGAAGTACAGATTAAAACGTTCGCGACTTTCCTTTATTTACATCTCACGCCGAGAAAATAAGAACCAACATTCAAGCACTTCAGTTACTCGAAGTGGCACACGCCCCAACTGAATGCAGTCTTGTCTCTTTCTCAATGTAGCAGATTCTGATTCTGTATCACAATTCTGGGATTACCTCAAGGACAATGTTTGTTCCTCCTTTGTCATGGTCCTTATCCGAACTGGGAGACGAAATCCATGTTCCTGTAATAAGTGTCGATGATTATGGAGCGAGTACAGTAGGTGACGAGACTGCAATCAGATGGCACTGGTGCCGAGTTTGCGGGGAGACGCCATATTGAGCGCGCATGAATGTTTGGCCTTTCCCATGTACGTGAACGGAATTAAATGTTGTTTTTTTTAAAATTTACTTTAATTAATGGTCACTATGTATTATTCAGAGAGCAACGTGTACTCAAAATTAAAAATAATCCATGTTATATGACTTCCAACTCAGAATTTCACATTACTACTGAGCTGAATATATTTTTTCGATATTAACAAATGAATACCCGTAATGCGGCACGTAAATTGTATTTGTTATCAACGCATCTACAAATCCTACAACGCTGTGGTGAGGGCAGAAAAACAGTCTTTAAACCCAGAATTCCACTGGATGTGACGTCACTGTCTTAATTTCGTAGACAGTTTATCACAAGGACAGGTTTGTGATGACAAGCGTTGTTGGAAAGCAAGGAAGTCGCGTTACTTTAAAACAAAATCCACAATGTGATGCTCAAATATAATTCTAAGCATTTACGAGGCTGGTTTGAACTTTTCTTACGAACACAAAACACATACATGGAAACTATTTCGTCTTTTCAATACACATTAAACTTGTACACCGACGGAGTTTTCCCATCGCCGTGGCATGGCACCAAATACACACACACACACACACCGAGATCGTGAACATAACCTGACTAGAATTTCAGCCGGTTCCAATTACACTTTCACCAGGAATTTGATGACACAGCGCTGTTCTACGCTCGGGATGTCACACTCCGACAAAAGTTCTGCTTCTAATGCGACGACGCTAACTGCATGAATGTGTGTGTGTGTGTGAGAGAGAGAGAGCAGTGTTGCCACCATCTGCTTGGGAAAGTTGATTCATCATTCTGGTGCAGACGTAAAACAAGACAAAGTTGAGGTCAACCTTGAACCACCCTGATACTTCGTTAATTTTTTTCCACGCTGTGCCGTGTAATTAAGTAGACCCTACCCCTGTTTCAGAGTCTTGTAGACAGCTATCTCCCTCTGGCCAACTTGTCAACAAGTCTCCTGCTTGCACCAATCTTACTGATGACAATGTGCGCTCGTGGCTTTGTCCTCTGGGTGATCAACGTGAGTTTGGTGATCTACCTGGCAGTGGCTGCAAGCAAAGTGGACAAGAAGGTATCGTACATTGAATGCAGTGTAATAATTCTGGCACGTTACCAAAATACGATGTTTAACTAATGCTCACGGCGCTAGTGACGTCAGAGTTATCGGGAGTGAATATCTGTTTTACCCCACAATTTTACTGAGGGGTAAATTCGACAAACGTTTACATTTCTAATCAATTTTTTTGTTATCGAGAACTTATAATAGGCCACGATTGCTTTGTAATTATCGTTAAATATCACAGGGGAAACAAATTACCCATAAACTCAGTATCGTCAACGGGACTATGGATAGTTTTTTGGGTTTATGATCTTTGTTCCTGCATCTTCCATCAAAACAAACAATTTTGTTCCTTTATCGTTCTAAGTTCCTGAGCTACAAAAACAATTTTTACCGGGATTCGAACGTATTAGTTCCCGTGATTATGGCATTTAAAAACAATAAATTACGACCAAGCTCTTAAACAAAACAAAAATACAATGAAATTTAAAAATTGAAGAAGAGATCAAAAGATAATATTAAAACAGATAATGAAACTGAGTGTAAATGTACAATATGAAACCTACAGAAAATGATAAAAGAGAACATTTAATTTATGCATTATAAAAAAGTCCATAATCCAAATGCAATCGCTGTTCAAAATGTGATCAACGTCCTTGCAAATAGCTCTGGCAGCATAAACACATTTGACCTTGAAACTATGATCAACCATAAACGTATAGCAGTCTCTAATTATCCTAGTAGGTACACGTATACCGACAATTAATTTTGTTTCTAAATACATTAATACGCTAAGACGTAGAGAAAACTACTGAGAGGGTTCAGTCTAGCCAACATGTCCCCTGAAAAAAACGTGCTCTGACGTAAGGCGGGAAATTTGAGTGAGCTGACGTAAGAGATTTCCAGGCGCCGTGAATAACACGAGTTGTAATGATGTTGAAAATGCATTGCAGATTCCAGCAAGCCGTCCGTCCACAGCCACGGAGCAGGGCCCACACCCAGTGGACATGTACAGCAGGGGGAGGTAATACATAAATAAATAGAGGAATTGCATTTATAAAAGTACAGGTAGCCCTCGATTTACGGCGGGGATGAGTTCCTGGACGAACCGGCGTAAATTGAAACTCTTTCATAATTTAATGGTATTACATTTAAAGCTCTGAAATAAAGTAAATAAAATAAAGGGAATTTAAAAAAAAATTTTTTTATACAATTGAATAAAAATTTACTTGGATATTATCCATCGTCTAGTAATAAAACGTAAAAAACGTAAAACGACGTTTCGGAGATGGGGCTCTATCTCCGTCTTCAGATTCCTACACAGTTGGGCCCACTAGATAGAGCTAATCCCTATCTCCAGACAAATTAAAAAGTGAAAGTCCCGGAATAAAAAGGCATAACCACACCATCCATCTGTGGGACGTAAAAGAATAGTATGTAGAAAATAAATTTCATAAACACGAATAAAGCCAAAAGCCAAAAAAACACACAAAAATGTGGGAATAAATACACAAGAATATTAACTTGAAACTCAATGCCCAACTTGGATTTCTTGAGAGATGACAGGTATCCAAATAGGAGATAAATCCAAACTAGGCTGGCTGATAGGATTGGCGAGTAGTGCCATGTGTGCCGCCTCCTTGTATTTTCTGTAGATGGTATTGGGTTCAGTTAATAATACTCTGGCCCCATCCCAACAGACATGATGATCTTCTTCGTACGCATGTTGGGCCAATCTGGATTTCTCCAGCAGGCCCTGTCTGAAATTATATTTGTGTTCTTTTAAGCGTACCTCCAGAGGTCTGCTGGTTTCGCCGATATACTATCTACCGCAATCACATGGTATTCCATACTGACTGGGTACGGGCTGGACGACCGGGGTTCGATCCCCGACGGGGGCAGAGGATTTTTCCTCTAGCCTCTGCGTCCAGACCGGCTCTGGAGCCCACCCAGCCTCC
>NW_019060402.1:124555-134660 GCF_000696155.1 Zootermopsis nevadensis | reverse complement strand
TCGATGCCTGTGGCTGTGTCGCCCGTCACCAAATCGTGCTCAACTGACAGGTAATTTTCTGAGTACGCCTTCGAAATCTTGAGACGGGGGGAGAGAGAAAAACGTAGCGGATCATGGGACGCGCATCGCCCCACCGTACCGATTTTAAGCTTTCGCGGTAACTGAACGCAATGAAGCTTTCTCGCGTGATTCGCTGTGTAAATATAAAGCTACAAGCCAACATTCTGGAGACTGTCGCTGCCTCCATCGTCAGAGTAGATACTTAGAAGGACGACCGCGTGAGAACACTTCGTTGCACTTTGCTGTTCCCAGAAGAAATGTAAATCCAAACGCAAACTATGAAATGCATAACTAAATAATCAAGTATCTGACGAAGCCCGTCATAGAAAAAGGACATCGTGTGCCACGGAGGGCGAGCGGGGAAAGTGCAAAAGTGTATTTTGTGCAACTCTCAGGAATATTCAGGTACCTGAGAAGGAACATGTAAATAGGTAATTAATGGGGTCATACTCTTCTGTGAGGTCATCATGTGTGTGGACTCACCTCGACATGTGTCGGGGGAATTATCGTCAGAACAGACCTATATTAGTTCATTAACTTTTGTAGTACTTTTAAAATGTCAGATCACGTACGCCAGAGAACTGAATTGCACGGACAAATTTATTTCAATATCTACACAACGTGCCGACAAGAAGGTAGGTCCGATCAGAGCAGAGATCCGTCACTCAGATACGTATGAGTAAACATCTGGTGCTTGCATCTCATGCAAAAGCCAATTCTGAACAACTCCACGTCCCAGAACCTTTGAGATATCTAGAAAATAAATTGGTAAACAGGGTCATACAGTCAACGAAGCCACTTTGCCAAACTACACTTTATGTGAAATCGAAACTAGGAAAAAAGGACTTATGGAAAAGGTACTCATGCTAAAACCAAAAATACTGCGTGGGGCATAAGCCACCAACAGGGCGATGAATAAGCGAATAGGTCAGACAAGGTAGAATCTTGACCAGAGCAGTGGGAAAGACGGCAAGGATCGGGCGAGAGGATGGGAGCATTGTCTGACCCGTTCCCATATCTCAAGCCAATTCCTCGCACGTGGCTTACTCACTGCCCTGATGACGGAGGTATCAAGCACCTGCGAAACATCAGTAAGCGTCTACCAGACCACGTGGAACAACATAAAGGAGGACAGTCTTCATTTACGGCAATTACATTCACACACTACATTTCCCTGCTGTTTTTGATAAACAAAAATTATATTATTAAATCAAGGAAAACATAAAATAATAAATATTCCTACAACTGATATTTTTATTTCGTGGGTTGAAGACAACCAACGGGAAACACAGAACTGTTTCATTGCTACCAACTTTTCAATCCTTGGATGCATGCAAGAACTGGAAACCCACAGATTACAGCATTTCCATAAATTCTGTTTTTTTAAAAGCAAATATTTTCTTTTGGGGCCATTTGAATATTTTAATAATTGAATTCTTCACACGTAAAGTTATCCTGCAAGCTGCTACAGAATCTCCTCCGCTCAAAGAACCTGGCGACCGCATCGCAACCGACTTACTTCCCATGTTTGGATGCGGTGAAGACAACTTCTTCCAGCTTGCCCGCGGCGACACACATCCTGCAGACGGTGTGCTTTCTGCGCACCAACGGTGTCCTCACGATCCTTGGCCACTGAACATCAGAAGCTGGTCTGTGGCCTGCACACAGACAAGTTAAAGGAACAATTAAAATTTGGCGCGCTCAATCAGTGCCGTGACAATCGTAAACTCCTCAAATAGAAACCGGCATTATGACGTCATTCTTCTGTCATATGGTCTGAAGCTTTCGTGGCGACGTGACTCGATAAAATCTTCTCGGGCAATCGTATACGGTCCCTGAAACGTCGGTTCCTTCTTCTGACCAGTTGACGTGGCCGATCGCCCGAGAAGATTTTACTGTTCTTCCGAGTTGTAATATGTGGAGCTTAACACAAACATTTCAGAGAGCAGCAAAAGCAAATGACAGATTTAGGTCCATTGTAGGAGGTATGGGACAATGGTGTCACTGAGACAAAAGATTATTACACACTTTTCATTCAAAATGAAAATCATGATCTTCACTTAAGTGCGGGCGCTTTCATATATAAAGGAGTCACATCGGCACATACAGTTTGCTGGTGACCTGTTGCATGTGTATATAACACTTAGGTGTCAGTGGCGTGATATTACCGTTCCGGAAGTGTATGGTGGAACGGCCGACGAAAACTATGAAATACTGGATGGCTTGTGTGAGAAATTACAGCGCGTATGTGATAAATTGTGCAGGTACATCACAAAAACTGTCAGGTTTTAAGTTCAAAAGCAAGGAGAGACAATACTTTCAAACCAAGAATCAGGTATGAGTATTTAAATGAAAATAATATAATTTTGAATGTAAATAGAGTAGCGTACTTTGCGACGTAAAAAAATTTAATTACCAAGAGAATATTGTCCCCCAATGTAGTTGAAAGGTTCCTGATCTCAACAAACACACCAGACAGAGAGAAGACAGCATCCAAGAACGATCTTTTAGAGGAGATGACTGTGGTAGTGACAGCTCCGTCCGCATATTCTGACATTTTTAAGAATTATTGAATATACATGGTTCCAAGGACGTTATACAGAGCTGAGTGATTACTACCTCAGTCCATAAGATATTGTAGGTGCGTCATATTGTGATTTATTTAAATAGTATTAAAAATATATTAAAATTGGCTGTCAATCACAATATAAGATAATTAAAAGATTAAAATATCATTTTTCGTTCCGTATCGAGTACTCGATTTACATATGGAACATTTACCGCAGCACCGCAGTCGGTAACCAGCCACGATCCGATACAGTATACCTCCAATCTCTCCTAATACTGCTGCGATATTACTTCTCGGTCCAATATACACAACATTGGCATCACTACGACATGCAATTATATTAGTGACATGTGACACAACAATGGATGAAGATACAATATGAAGGACGAGAACATGATAAGAAAAATGAAAACTAAAAAGCATTAAAAATCAGTAATTCAGTTAAAAAGTTTATAACATAACACCTGATGACGGCTCTATGATAGCCGAAACATGTCGTAAATGTTCCATATGTAAATCGACTACTCGATAAGGAACGAAAAATGATATTTTAATCTTTTAATTATCTTATATTGTGATTGACGGCCAATTTTAATATATTTTTAATACCTCAGTCCAGTTATTCTGAGACCAAGGACTGGCGCTGAAAAGCCGTAGATCACCAGGTATCGATCAAATTCTAACAGAATTTAAGAGGCCAAATGTTACGTTCTGATAATGGTAAATAAATGTCATCAGCTTCACCCTGGCAACAGACTAATGGGGTAATAAAGTTTAGAAAAATTTCTTCGTCCATATCCCAACAAAATTACCTTTTTTAAAAACGACGTATGAGAATCTCTCCTTCCTCGCATCGCATCTCCCTTCGAAGGGCAATGGTATATACGACACCTCAAAGTTACAGGGCGTCGTGTCATGCATAAACCTAGGGCATGGTAGGTCATGTGGGCACTGAAACAGAAACAACGGCAAAAATTCGGAACCACACGATGTGCTCTGTGACATTAGTTATTATTGAGCTGCTCAAGAAACTCCATGTTATAGAAGGTCCATCACTACGCTGAATCCGACACTGGGCCAGCAGCATCAGATCGCACCTTTGAACCACATCCCTAAGCCCCAATTTAACTAACTCACTCTACGGTGTAGGGTAATCTTTGAAAAGTCTACCGTATACTCGGCTCGTCAAAGAACAAACCCACTTTCTTCGTGAAACCCAAAAGTTCATCACCATGTTCACAAAAATCTGCCACCGGACTCTATCCTGAACCAACTGTATCCAGATAACAATAAAAAAATGACTCTCCCATGAAGATGGATGTCTTCTGGGTTGTAGAACACAGCCATCTTCATGCTCAACTGTCATGAAAACCTCAAATCCTTCTGACTTTACCATATTTAATCAGTATTTATTGGTGGAACCTCTCATCCTGCTGAGCAACTGGTAATGAACAAGGACTGTCAGAGTTACATTCACACAAGGGTAGAAAACAGACCGAGGGTGTTTGAGAACGGAGCGCTCGGGAGGATATTCGGGCCTACGACGGACAAAGCAACAGAAGGGCTAAGAAAATTACATAATCTGTACTCTTCACTCAAGTGTTATCAGGATGATCAAGGGCAGGATATGCAGCATGCACGGGAGAGATATGAAATGAATACATTTTGACCTTAAAGAAAGAGAGTGGGAGAATTCTAAATCGATTTATCTGGCTCAGGAACGGGAGAAGTGGCACGCTGGTGCATGCGGCGATAGGCTCCGGTTCCACAAAGGATGGGGAAATTGCGACGCTAATTGTCACTCATTTCCTCCACAGAGTTAGTTGTTCTGTCATCCGAACGCTGCTTCCATAACACAATACATAATTTTAAGGCAAATGTCTTAAGCTCATTACAAGTGTTTGTTTTTTCGCGAATCCCTTTGAGTGTTACATTACAAGTCAGTCAGTCAGTCGAGCGGCGTCGTAACGAGCATTCACGAGTTCTTTAGATAAGAGTAGCGTATTAAATGAAACAAAGATAACACAACCTCCACGTCCGACATATTGAATGAAATGAATGGAGCACACATGAGCACAGTCGAGCCGAGCGTTCAAAACGAGCATTCGATGCGCCTCACCAGTTGTGGTGTAATGTAACATGCTCGCCGCGAATGTTACATTACGAGTAAATGTTACAAGTCAGTCGCCACCTTTATACTCATAAAAAATAAACAGTCGCTAAAATTACCAACACAAAATCAAGTACTCGATATTACATTTTTTTTAAAAAAAAAATTAAAATCCTATAATTAAATGAAATTAAGAAATTCTGACAAAGTGTAAAAATCGCACTAAAAACATAAAACCTTCGTACAGATGGCAGCCATGCAACAATTACATACAACTTCGACGTCTTCAAACTAGATGGCAACGCTGTGTAGACCAACAAAAAAGCTCTCTTAAAGCTGAGGGAGAAAAATATGTCTCTTCTCTCTGACCCATCTAAGCCACCTCAATTTAATCACTCTTAACAATATCACGACAGAACTTCGGAGTTAAAAGGGCCCTAATATGCTATTCCTTTCCTCATCAAAACGTCTGCGTGTCAGAAATTTGTACCTGATCTCGTCTTCAGGGACTATATTGAAACTTCTATGTCAAGGGTTACAGATTCAATTTCCTGTCAGTTCCGTGTGCAAACTTTATAAACAGATGGAAACATTAAATGCAGAGAAGTTCGCATCGTGGTTTGAAGCTCACGTTAAGCTCACGGTCCCGTCCGCCAACGCAAGGATGCAGCAGGACCGGCCTCCATCTCGCAATTTACGAGGGTTCAGAAGTCATAATTCAAGACGTCTGCGACAAACAAATCAGCTGTCACTAGAGTGGGAACACTCACCGGTGAGAAGACATGCGCTACGGTAACCGATGGATGGATTTCTTCTCCTTTCCCAAGTTGCAGTATGAAATCCCTTGCTTCATTTATAACCTTAAAAATATTAAAAAGGTAATATTAAAACCAACAGAACACCAGAAATTCAAGGGTAGATCTGATCGTACGTCTGTACACAGTAATAAAAATAACACTTGTCGGAATGCATATTTACATTACAATACAATTCATTCGGTGACTTCGCTTACTTCAAAGCATTTAAATTCCACCGTGAGGCAAAATGTGAAACTTTAACACAAAAGGGTTAATTGAAGTTTGTGTATGAAGCAGCTCAGAAGTTTGCAAAACAGCGACATTGATATCACGGCCAGTGTTTAATTAAGTACGCAAACAGGTGGACGCAGTCGCACAACGCTCAAATGAAACTCAATGAAAATCCATCAGATGGTTTTCAGAAGTTATTACGATGAACGGGTGCTTATGCAAGTCAGCGTGGACCGCGAGCCAGCCTTCGGCAAAGATCAAGAACTGTTACCTCAAGCATTTTTCAACACGAAGTTTTGAAATGTAATTCAATGGGAAAATTAAGCACTGCAAGACTGCGCAGAACGCGTCTCTCACGTCAATCAGCGCTGCCGAGCGCCACAGATTTTTATTTCCAGTAAATGATCGCGTACACACAATTACAAACAGCATTTATTTACAGCACGTACTTCGGACTGAATACATTTTTAATACGGGATTACACTACTGTAGCCAGAATACACGGGGAAACTTCGTCAGATCAGTACTAAGATTGGATTTAACGGGTTTCACGGTACGAGACAAACTATTCATTCATACACCCACCTTGAATCCAGTGTTTGTGCCTTGTTCCACTATAATCAAATATCTGTTTGTCTTGTTCCACAAATTAATTATAGTTTCTAAGCGAGTCCTCGCTGATGGGAGTTCCAGAAGCGTGTAGGCACTTACGACGACATCATACTTAAGCTGAAAAATTAACGCATGTTACTTATCCGCAAATAAGTGTCATTCTTAACGTGCTGAAAGAGTAAAAACAGAAAATGCATGATGAATTTTCGTGTAAAACAGAAACTAAATCCAGCTGTGTATCGTAGGTTCAGAAGGTTGAGACGGCGCGCTGTCAATCGCTCCGTACACTCTGTCTCTTCCTGTCGTCCTGTCCGGTGTCGCCGACGCTTTGAGGAGGAGAAACGCAGCCAACGGAATCACAGTCTGAGATCAATTACCGTGTCGCATCTCCATCTTGAAGTCTCCTAATAATCAAACTTTTATCTCAAGACTCTTCCGGAATATGACAAACTTAGTCTCGGACTTTGGCGCTTGAAACTAATTGCCTTTGCAGCTTTAAGTCTCATAAAATGCCTAAGTAATGAACATTCACAAAGTAAAAGAATCTGTAATTGCTTCCCGTACATTGAACTGTGACTGAAGAAATAAAAATAAATGCCATAAAATAATTATAATAGAGAAAACTCTCACAGAGTCACACAATTAGAGTATTACGTAACAGTCGCCACAATATTGTCTACTAATTCTTGATTTAGAATATTCACGGCAAAATTCGAGATGTTCTCAAAAGTGGTGAATTTGGAAATAGTTTACTTTCGAGCTAAAAATTAAAAAAAACTTCATAAAATTGTGTTTATGAAGCTCCTATTCCTGGAAGAGCTTTTCGAAGAACACATCAAGATTTGAGATTAATGTCATTGAGGTACGACCACCACAAAACACAACACGTCCACATTATAATATAACCAAATGCAATTATCAGTGCCTCGTTACTGTGCAGAACATCCAAAATATTTGTACCACACATTCCAATACCTTAATTAAAATAAAATGTGAAAATAATATTATTATAAATAAACAAAAAATATACAAGCTGCTTGCATTTGGGAAGGCGAGTTGTTTTGAAATTTTATACACAGGTAAACGGATTAATCCTTCGCATTCTAGTCTTTGTTTGCGACCCGCGGCATTTCAAAAGTACGCAAACGGAACTTGTCAGTTTTATTTTCATAGATTTTGCTGACATCCTCCCAAAAATAAATTACATTTTCTATAGTGACGAAAAAACAAAAGCTGCAAACAAAATTATCTGCACGCCTGGTTCATCACGAAACCGTATTATCTAACGGAGGCGTACCGTCTGAGAGGCCGGAAGAAACTGTCTGTAGAACACCGTTTTAATCGACATCTCGGCTTCTTCGTTCCCGCCTCGCAGCAAAAGGCTCGCCAGGTCATTCATATCTCCCGACGAGTCCACGTTGAAATGTTCTTGTATCACGTCTCCCCAAACAGCTCTAGCTGCCCTAGAAAACATCACCACCAAATAAGTAACAGCAAATCATACTGGAGATGAGACGGAACGCAACAGTTCATGAAAATGTAAATTTGCAGAGTATTTCTGAAAGTTCAGAAAGTGATATGATATGTAAGAGACGATTAAATTCTTTAGTTTGCGTTGTTTCAATCTGTATATTTCCAGCACTGCAAGATCACGGGTTACTTCAGCACGGTTCAACCTTCAACTGCGTGGTGGCGCACGAAGTACATTTCTCTCGTCTCGTATTGCCAGAAACAAGGTTTTATATTTTCGCATTCACTTTTGGGAAATTTTTCATGTTTGGACACGAATGGGTTGATGAGATCCATATTTTTATTAACCTCCTCCCACATGCGCACATGTGCGCATACACACACACACACACAATCATTCGCTACTGTTGGCCACTTGCATTATGGATTACAATAAGCTACATAAGTAACACAACATTAATAAGAAGCTTCAAGTCATATATGTGCTTTTCTACGCACTTTTTGAAGCTATAAAATTTTCTTGGGCAGTCAGCCATGTCAATGCTGTATAAAATGCCAACATTTTGAATACCAGCTCCGTCTCCTACATCACGGTAAGTCTGAGCTATAACCAAATTCACTGATACATTATCAGTGAGTCTTAGCAGTGGCCCCTCCTTATTATCATGTTCAGGGCTGTGGAGTCGGAGTCAGAGTCAGTAAAAATGTACAGACTCAGACTCCGACGACATAAAATCTTACGAACACTTTCGCTACTGTGTGGGCCGCAGGCGGCCTCACGCTTGGGGAGATTCAACGACGCGTTGAGCCACGTGGTGTGGGAACAACCAAACTCACCTTTCTCTCTCTACTTTCTCTCCCTCTCCCACTCTCGCCCACGTGCTACCATTGGTCCACTCCCATACCTGCTCCCATTGGCTCGGGGTAGGCTACACCTTTCACTTCCCAGGCCTATAAATCCATCTCCTCACACCCCATTGGCATATTCATTGCCCTGATGACGGAGGCAGTATGACCTCTGAAACGTTGGTTAACATCGACCAGACTACACAGCGCAACAACCCAGAAGACGGATATCTTCATACTCACCGCTGTGAGAACCTCAAGTCTTACAATGCTTTGTAACTTTGTGCTCCGGTACCTTAAGAATACAAACTGTCTACAAATCAACCGATTTCTGCAATAACCATTAGACGTATAATTAAATACTGGGATACTGGAAACGACCCGTCTTCAAGTGCCTGAGCACTGTGGATCCCAACTTTTCGTTGGCTTGATCTATAGACTTTCGGTAGGACTCCTTGGACGAGGGATCGGCCCTTCGTAGGACCTCTACCTGTACACAGGACACCACAACACAACATCCATGGCTTGAGTGGGATTCAAACCCACGGTCCCAGTGACCAAGTCTAAAAATTAGCCTGATGATTAACGTGGTGGTGATAAAATCATTTGTGGTACCATTTACCATTTTAGTAGGTTCAGCATTATTAATACATATTTAGCTTTCATGAAGGAGTCGGAGTCAGAGATTTTAGTACCGACTCCACAGCCCTGATCATGTTATATAACTACAGAGTGCAGAAAGGTAGCTGTATCAGAAACCTGTTCAGAAAACCACTCAGACACAGATCCTTGTCAACTAAGAGTCCCCTAATGGCCTGAAGGACCTCTGAGGGACTGGTTAATTCCGGTTCACTTTCATCGGCAAACTCATATGAGAGATCACCAAATATATCAAATGATACGTGAGAATAATCAAAAAATAGCAGACAGAAATGGTGACAAATGCGAAGTATTGAGGAAACCCATATTAAACCTTAGTTACTGTCAAGATTTAAAACGTAAACTTTCAGAAAAAGAGTTAAACCTACTGACAATGCATCCGCAAGAAGACCCTTTCATACGAACTGCACACACAACCTATAACTTTCAGGTGTGACTAACACTGCTGACCGTTGCTCACCATGTCCCTGTTCCTACGCCCGATCCAAAATCAAACATATAATGAGGGTTGAAGTCGGGGTCTCGAGTCTTGATTTCCGTAAAAATCTTCCGAAGGACGGCGTACTCTGGAGCGAACCTAGCCACCATATACAGCAGAGCTTCATGTTCATTGTACACAACTGGCTTCCAGGAATATAAAGTTTCCTTGAGGCGTTTTATAACGTAGTTCTTGTACTTTAACTCCAGTTCTTCTTGCTGTTCATCTGTTAATGACGACGAATCAATTCCGACTGAAAGCCATTAGAAAAA
>NW_019060402.1:101867-123834 GCF_000696155.1 Zootermopsis nevadensis | reverse complement strand
CACGATACGATGGAGTGATGGGATGGATTATGGCTCGACAGAATATCCAAACGAGCCCACCACGCCACGCCAATGGACTTCAGTTTCCGCATTCATGGTACAATTTTGGAGCGACACCGCGCCATTTGGACAAATGGAGCGATCGTGAATGGCGGCCTTTACTCTGTAGGAAGAACACAGACTGAGGATGTTTAGATGGGACGTGCAGTATACATGGAAAAAAAAAAAATCTGTTGGAAAAGTTCACAAAAGTGACCATCTGAAAGATATAGGCATAGACAGAAGGATAATATTAAATTGAGTCTCGGAAAAAGAATAAGGACTCGACTGAAGAGACTCAGGATTGGATCCAGAGTATGCAAAGATGACTATGAACTGCTCAAGGAAGACAAGTACTTAGTCACTTAGCTGTTCCGTTCTTACGTTTAGCTTCAATCTGTTTTTGTATTTCATTTCCCTTGTATCTGATCTGATCTTCTTCAACAGGCACGTGTCTCGCCTTCAAATATCTTGCAAGTTCTGATCCACCGAAGCTGATAGCCTTCACAGGTTTGTCTAATAATAGAAAAGCAAATCTTAAATATGCCGAACTATTAAAGACTGTTCCTGATTTGTAACTTGTACACCTCTGTTACCTTTGAAGACTACGAAAAAAAACATTTTTAAAGTAAGACTTTAACACAAAAGTGGTTCTGATACTTTAATTTCATTACGCATGACATGCGTATCACTTTACGTTAGTGAAGTTCACCTCAGATTCCTTGTCTCAAGAAGCTTGGGTGAAAAACCAATTGGAAGAACTCGATGCAACAGGGTGGGCCAACCGTATCTGCGAGTTTCATGGTTGGTTTCGATCGGGTCGCACGGTACACAGCCGAACTCCTAACCGACAAGCGTTATCAAGCATACCTTACAGCGAAGTTAATTCAGGCTATTGCTATTGTGACCGGCTGCTGTATGTTCCAGCAAAGGTCAAGCTTCAAAAGAAACAAATGAACTACAGTACCTCAGTACATTATACGAGGCGCGTCCTAAAAGTAAGTTTCCCACTCGTCCCACAGCTAGCAAACCTTATATTGCGCGAAGCGACTGTGCGTACGTGATAGAGCAATGACGTAGCATGGCGCATGCACTAACGGCACCTCCCGCGTTCTCACAGTAGCATCGTTGCAGCTGTTGAAGATGGAGGTTCTTATTCCAGCTCCCGCCGACTGTGAAGTGCGGTCAGTGATAACGCTAGGCCGCACACGGCTCGACAGACAGCAAGTCTCCTGCAGGAGTTCAGCTGGGAGGTGTTTAATCATCCACCCTACAGCCCGGACCTCGCTCCCAGTGATTTCCATCTTTTCCTACACCTCAAGAAATTCCTGTCCGGTCAGCGTCAGCGTCAGCGTTTTGAGAATGACAGAGAGGCGGAGATGGCTGTCACACAGTGGTTCCAATCCCAGGCGGCAGACTTCTACGACCCAGGTATTCAAAAGTTGGTCCCACGGTATGACCAATGTCTCAATTCCGGTGGCGAATATGTTGAAAAATAGCTGGACACTTGCTGTATCTGTTGCAATAAATATTTCCATGAAATTGTGTTTTGTTTCTGTAAACGGCCCCAGGGAAACTTACTTTGAGGACGCGCCTCGTATATGTCGTAAGTAAAATTTTGAAAGAGCTGCTGTTTTAAAGGCAGCACTAGGGTAGGGTTCAGAGAAATATATGATTAAAAAGCTGTGGGAGATGACAAATTTGATGCTTCGATTTCCCCAGTGGATTGACAGAGAGGAAACACAGTGAACGCAAAGGCTTCTGAAGCATCTGCAATACAGCCCACATGTACATGATGCTTCACCCAAAGATTATCTACATTAGTGTTGAAATACCATGAAAGATTGGAGCCATTAATAATTCTACACTTACCCTTCAAAACAGCTTTCATTGCATTAATTACCACAACTGGGACTTCTGCAATTCTTATTTTCATAACACCTGGATGCTTTCTTGGTTTTATTTCATGATCTTTAATATGATCTATCAGCTGACTTTCCATACAAATAGAACACTTGGGTTTTGTTGCATACTGTATAAATAAAAATTTATATGCATAAGTTTCATCACTTTCAATTAATGTGCAGTTAATAGCATGTCTCAAGATGGCAGTCCTCTGGGTTATAGAACTGTGCACCTCCGTCATCAAGGCACAGACTCAACAGCCTGATGATGGAAGGGGCAAGGACCTCTGAAACGCCGGTAAACTTCTACCAGACCACATGGCACTACAACCCAGAAGACAGTCATTCTAAGACTCACTGCTGTGAAAACCTCAAATTCAACTGTGGTGTATCTTACCTATCACACTAAGAGCATCACATCAAAGTTCAATATTGAATTGATAAATCCTTACTATAGTCTTTTATTTACTCGTGGAAAATTAATGATTTTGTCATTAGCTCAGAGTTTCTGCATAAAATATCAAAATGATTATGAATGGTAGATATGGATGGCAGTGGTCGTTGCCTGCTTACCTGGATGGAGAGAGCAAAACCCTCAGCCAAAATAGCCTTCTTCTGGGCAAGATACGAAGCATGTGTGCTAACTATACCATTCTTACACTACCCGTATCGTAAAATGCCCTTTACCGGCTCATCAGTTATTATTGTACATCCAATTTCGCACAAATCTGGTCTAATTGGAAATACAAACGTCTGTCCCACATAACCTAGAATCATGATTTCGTTCTGATCATGTAAAACATTACTAAATATTACCTTTCTAATATTTCCAAATAATGATAAGGCTAAGAAGTTATAATTAATCTTCATATTTTAGCCTTGTTTCGCTTCAGAACTTTTCTTCTTTACCTCACATGTATTCACGAAGCTCAGACATCGAATTCACAGAATAATCTTACACATAAAGCTAGGACATCTGTAATTCCGGTATAATCTGTGATTACAATGGAGTCGTTTTGCTTGGCAGAAGACGAAATACAGTAGTAATATGTAAATATTTTAATTAACTAGCTTGCCAAAGACCAATACAATGAAGTTTGCAGAGCATCTGTCTGCACACATCACTCCAGAATGGAGAAAGCAATACATTAATTACGAGGTAAACATAATTACTATAACCTAAAACTTTTATGATTGGCAAAAGTATTTTGTTTTTATTGTGTTATCGCACGCGACTGATTTAAATTTGAAGCTTCTGATTTTCGTAACTTGTAATATAATCTGACCATGTATAACTGCATAAATAGCATCTGTGCTGAAAATATTTTAACCGTGATTTTCTAATCATAATATCCATCAGCTGTTCATTAAATCATGGTAGCCCCTTCATAATTCTGTGCCACTTAGTAAAGCCAAACATTCTGACTGTGGTCTTCTAGGTTGTAATACCATGTAGTCTTGTAGGTAGTTACAATTTCATAGAAATGTACTGCTTCCATCTTCACAGTAGGATACCAAGCTGCCTGTTGTTTCACGAAATATGAACTGTACCATATGTAATATGTTTGAAAAATATAAATGATATGAAATATAAAAGGTATTTAAAAAAGGATATATCACAATGGTAATCTGGAAGCTAGAATACTGCATGCGCTAACAACCTGCTTCCAGCAAATGTAGGTTTCTTGGTATAGAAGCCACTTATTCTCTCCATGTGAACATAAGACAAAACTTAACATTGCAGAATATGGCTGTCTTCTGGGTTGTTGTACCATGCAGTTTGGTAAGAGTTTACCAACGTTTCAGAGGTCCTTAGGTCATCAGGGTGATGATTCATCACCTACCAGACTACAAGACACAACAACCCAGAACACAGCCATCTTCAGACTCTCTGCCATGAAAACCTCAAATCCTTGTAAGACTTGAGGTTCCTTCAAATCCTTCCTACACATCACTGTTGACAAAACTGGACAGAAATCGAAAAAAACTGATACTAGAAATCTGTGATTGGTGGAGGAGCATATTCTGTTCTTACCTGACTTTAGTCATTTCTTATTTTCAGTTTTTCAACATTTAAACTCATTCTTGGACAACAGTAAATCTTGACATACTAGTAAATGCACAATTCTTATTACTCTTATAAAATTTATATTTATACGCTACTGGTGAATAGTGGTACAAAAGCTGTTAACTTTACCTGGACCCAATCAGTTTTTGAAGAAAGTGTCAATAATTATAAATGTACAGGACAGAAGTATTCATTGTCAGGACTTTCTATATCGTCTGTTCTTTAAAACCACGACGTTTCGGAGGCTGGTTCTGTCTCCGTCTTCAGGAGAGAGGTATACCTACTCTGTTAGGTCCCTTAGAAAGAGCTAGTCTCTGTCACTGGACAATATAAATTGTTCAATAATTTTAAAGAACAGACGATGGAAGAAAAAAGTCCTGACAATGAATAATTTTAAGTGTAATCTACCGTCGTCAAAACCCTTTAGAACTGAATTACTTTCAAGCACTGTTTTGAATCAGTTCAAACTTTATTTATAGGAGATGAAGGCAATGCTCTATGCAGCTGTTGAACAGGCCCCTTCAGCAGAGCTGATAGAGCCTGAAGTCCTAACGCGCTACTTTGCGAAATTTGACGAACAGTTCTTCCATTACTGTGATAGAGAGTTGGCCAAGATTAATACATTTTATTCAGGTATGTTGAGTAAATGACAGTAAATTGACCAACTGCATTATGTAAGTTAAAGTGGTTTATGCAGGAAATAAAACGTGATAGGAGGTGGAGGTGTTTCATAAAAACAACTTATGCTACATAAATAGGGCCAGGATTCAAAGATATGTATTCCGGATCATCATCATCATCATTAACTTGCTCCTAAATGAGATTTATACGGTTAACAGTTTAAAGAATGATAACCATTTATTTTGTGTTCCTCGTTTTGTTTTGCGTGTGCAGAGAAACTTGCAGAAGCGACTCGAAAATTTGCAAATCTGAGCAGTGAGTTGAGTGAGGCACAAGATGAGGAATTTCACGGGAAGGAAGGCTTACTACGACACGGACCGAACATCTTGCGCAAACGAGATGTTCCAGCCCGAAAAATCCAGGAGCTGAAGCTGGCATTCAGTGAATTTTATTTGAGTCTAATTCTGCTTCAAAATTATCAGACCCTCAACTTCACTGGTTTTCGCAAGATACTGAAGAAACACGACAAGGTTAATATAAAATAAATTAAAATTTAACTTAGAATTGTAGTAAAGAATGCAACAGCCACTGTTTAAGGAGGCAATGCTTTTATTATGCGTGCGTGCGTACAAAATGAAGCTAATATATTGTGTAAGATTTGTCTTTGCAGTTACTGAACGTTGATGTCGGTGCTCGTTGGAGAACAGAGAATGTGGAATCATCTCATTTCAATACCAGTAAAGATATTGACCGTTTGATCCGTGAAACAGAGTCGACGGTGACGCAGGATCTGGAGGGTGGAGATCGTCAGAGGGCAATGAAAAGACTGAGAGTACCCCCTCTGGGCGAGCAGCAGAGTCCCTGGACCACCTTCAAAGTCGGGCTGTTCTCAGGCTCTTTTATTGTGCTTCTCATTGCGGTCGTGCTGTCAGGTTAGGTTATTTCTTTATATATGAGCCGGCCTAGCTCAGTCAGTTTCGTGACCGACTATGAACTGGACGACCAGGGATTCATCCCCAACAGGGGCAGAGGATTTTTCCTTTAGTGTGTGCATCCAGATGGGCTCTGAGGCCCACCCAGCTTCCTGTCCGATGCGTACTGGGAGTCCTTTCTGGAGGGTAAAACAAGTGCAGCCTGGGAGTGACGCTGACCACTCACCCCTATCTAGTGCCAAGGTTAAGAATGAGTAGAAGCTATACCATGTCTCTCCCTAAGCACCTACATGGCATGTAGTGGGGCAGCTTTACTTTTCTTCCTTTATAAAAGTTTATTTGCCACCTATATTCCAATTAGTGTCTCCCTAATCCTTGTGTCACACACAGGCCTTATGTTTATTCCCTCTCATCAATTTGGATCAAAATTTAAATTCATGAGCCTTTTGTATCTATCTGTCCCCTGAGTCTACTACAATACACTGCTTAGAATCAGTAACATTTTACATATTCCATATTATAATTTCAACTGTAGAGTATCTCAGATTCTGTAAGATTTGAGGTTTTCACAGCGGTGAGTATGAAGATTTCTGTCTTCTGGGTTGTTGCGCTGTGTAGTCTGGTCGATGTTGAACAACGTTTCGGAGGTCGTACTGCCTCCGTCATCAGAGTATGAAGATTTCTGTCTTCTGGGTTGTTGCACTGTGTAGTCTGGTCGATGTTGAACAACGTTTCAGAGGTCATACTGCCTCCGCCATCAGGGCGATGATGATGGAGGCAGTATGACCTCTGAAACGTTGGTTAACATCGACCAGACTACACAGTGCAACAACCCAGAAGACAGAAATCTTCATCTCAGATTCTGTTACAGAGCGTTACTGCTTGGCATTCTGTAGTACTCATATTAATATTTTATATTTATAAATCAGTGGATGTTTACTTTGTTCTGGCAATGAGACATTTTTATCAGATTTTTTAGTTCTGCAAATTTTCTGTACATTTTACAAAGCATTAGTTTCTTGTACATTACCGTTCCTTTTCACAAGAGCAATTTCTTCCTTTCATCCCTTTAAAATTCTTTGTTTCTGTTGTTGTTTCTTAGTGTCAAAGATAATAGACCCTTGGTTGTAGATGTTGACACCAGGAAACTGGAAAGAAATTGTCAAAGATTATGAAATGAAGTAAAAATGTTTAATTTAATTTTTTTCTTAATGCTAATGAACTATATAACTAATAAAAAAATGCATATATTTTTTTTTAAACCTCTATAGGGCAAATTTTAAGTTTTTCATTTGAAGTCACCTTTGTTATACAGACGTTTGTACAATGAAAACATAGTATTTTTTTTCTAACTCTGTGGAATCTGTATTAGATGTTTCTAATATAAAGATCGACCATATTTATCATGGATACTAGTGCCGAGGTTACCTACATGGCGCATAGCGGGACAGCTTTACATTTTTTACCATATTTATCAATACTGATCGTCAATTCTGGTGAATATTAAATTGTTATTAATTTGTTTTGTAATGGTGAAAGTTATGTCCAATTTTCCGAAGACCACATTTTATTAATCTTATATTTTATTTTATACTCAGGTATCTTTCATCGCTCACGAGATGACTGGAGGATTGTATTTCGTCTATACAGAGGTCCACTGCTCATTGTTGAGTTTTTGTTCCTCATGGGTATCAATGTATATGGCTGGAGATCATCTGGAGTTAATCACGTGCTCATATTTGAGCTGGATCCCCGCAATCACCTCTCCGAGCAGCACATCATGGAACTAGCGTCAATATTTGGGGTTGTGTGGGCTCTTAGTGTCCTCAGCTTCTTGTATAGTGCTTCTCTAAGTATCCCACCATATGTCAATCCATTAGCTCTCATTACGATCATGGCTGCTTTCATCCTGAACCCAACCAAGACTTTCCGACACGAAGCTAGATTTTGGGCATTGAAAGTTCTGGTAAGTCATTTTACCTTTAATAAACATTTTGGGGATCCAGTGAATAAACTATGTAATTTTTCAGTGATTTTGCAAGAAATTAGTAAGTTTGTATGTAATGCAAAAACTTTGTATCATGTTGTCCCCTAATTCCAGAAATTTACAAATCACTGTTTTTTTTCTGAAACATCATACGAGTTCAGCATAGCTCTTAATAGCCATTTTCTGAAAAATTAGAAATGTATCGGATTTGTGCATATACGAGGCGCGTCCCAAAAGTAAGTTTCCCACTCGTCCCACAGCTAGCAAACCTTATATTGCGCGAAGCGACTGTGCGTACGTGATAGAGCAATGACGTAGCATGGCGCATGCACTAACGGCACCTCCCGCGTTCTCACAGTAGCATCGTTGCAGCTGTTGAAGATGGAGGTTCTTATTCCAGCCCCCGCCGACTGTGAAGTGCGGTCAGTGATAACGCTAAGCCGCACACGGCTCGACGGACAGCAAGTCTCCTGCAGAAGTTCAGCTGGGAGGTGTTTAATCATTCACCCTACAGCCCGGACCTCGCTCCCAGTGATTTCCATCTTTTCCTACACCTCAAGAAATTCCTGTCCGGTCAGCGTCAGCGTCAGCGTTTTGAGAATGACAGAGAGGCGGAGATGGCTGTCACACAGTGGTTCCAATCCCAGGCGGCAGACTTCTACGACCCAGGTATTCAAAAGTTGGTCCCACGGTATGACAAATGTCTCAATTCCGGTGGCGAATATGTTGAAAAATAGCTGGACACTTGCTGTATCTGTTGCAATAAATATTTCCATGAAATTGTGTTTCGTTTCTGTAAACGGCCCTAGGGAAACTTAGTTTTGGGACGCGCCTCGTATAAAATCTGTTACACATTCCTAATGTAATAAATTTTAGAAGACTCGTAGAGATAGTTTGTGATGATATTTATATGTTTTGCAAAAAAAAAAAACCTGCTTACGAAGAACAACATTTGTATAATGCGTTGTGATTCTCTGTTCGCAGGGTCGAATAGTTTTAGCTCCCTTGTTCTATGTCAACTTTGCTGACTTCTGGCTGGCTGACCAGTTGAATAGTTTGGTCATAGTTCTTGTCGACTTTCAGTATTTTATATGTTTCTACCTGGCAAATGACAACTGGATGGTTGCAAATGGTAAGAAACTGCATTTAATTACTTCATCAAGTATCTTGTGACATATACACACCTTTAATTGAAGACTGAAGTTCTAAAACTCACTTAGTGAATTTAAGAACGTTGTGGGAAAATAAACTTCCTTGAAGCAGAACTTAGGAAGAAGATGGCTGTCTTCTGGGTTGTTGCAGTCTGGTAGAAGTTTACCAACGTTTCAGAGGCCATTCCTGCCACCATCATCAGGGTGATTCATTGCCCTGATGTTGGAGGCATCAAGGGCATCTGAAACGTCGGTAAACTTCTACCAGACTGCGACAACCCAGAAGACAGCCATCTTCAGACTCACCGCCGTAAGAACCTCAAAACCAACTAACAAGAACTACACCTAGCTGGAAAATGCGAGGAACGGACTGACTGAGTTTTGGAACCGCACTCGTCAGTTACTGTCCGATGTTTCATGTTTAACTTTTTGACAGATATAAATGTTTGTGATGATTATACTCATATAATACGCCCGTTGGTCGGCTGTCTGCCAGCTTGGTGGAGATTTGCGCAGTGCTTGCGGCGTTACAGAGACACAAAGGAAGCTTTTCCTCATCTTGTGAATGCTGGGAAATATGCCACCTCTTTCTTTGTCATGCTGTTTAGCACGCTGAATTTGACACACGGAGGTTGGTAAGCATTATACTTCCACAGGAATATCTGCTTTCAATCATTTTCTTGCATGACTCTAATGGACCAGATCTATTAATACATCCAAAACTGTAATTAAAGGCATGAGCTTTTTCAATTTTGATCCTCCCCAATTCACTGTTCATAACTATTTCTTTTTTAATACTCTATGACCTCTTCAGCTTTATTGTATCAGAATATGGGATTAGAACACCTGCGCTGTGGGGCTGGTGGCCGTATTTTAACTTTGGGGTTAGCGGCATGCTATTGTGATATGTGGTGGGCTGTACCGCATACAGGCAACGATGTACGGTTCATAAAAGTCATATAAACTGAAAAATCAATCATCATATTTTTCTGTACCATCATTTTTCTCTGAGTAACAGAATATTGCATTGGGAATTGTGAGCAGCATTGCCACAAAAGATGCACGAAACGTTCTGTTTTACGATCCTGTAAGCCTGCATTGGTACACAGCAGAAAATGAGAGAGCTGAAATTGTTTAAGGTGAAGACATATCGGAGAATTTCTTCATTGCAGACATTGGGATTCAAACTTACAAACATGATTTTTTCATTATTATGAGTCCTCTACCGTGCCAGCTGGTCTACAAGCTTAAACACAGCTTTCACTTCTATTTTGCTTTTCGAGGACTCGGTGAAATTGACATCTCTATTCAAATTAGGCGGACGTATTTGTGTATTTGATTACCAGATGTTTTCGTAAATCGTTGCAGACAACGGAAGGCACAGAAAATCCACATACAAAGGGATTATGAATGATTTGAATGACTGATATTATGACGCCAGCTGTGTCATTTCTGGTTTGGGACTTAGAAAATTTTAAGTGGTTGAACTTTGCTGTACAGAGTTTACCAGAAAGAGCTGTCTACATTGGGAAATTACTTTTGGATGAAAATTAATTTTTGTAACATACTAGATTTTTTACATCACAAAAAAATATTCTCCCTTCGTTAGAATCGTACAAACCTGCCCTATTGGATGATCCCACTTAATTTATGTACAATAATTCTCTAGCGCTGAAGAACGATATTAACGCGTCTGAGACACAGTCAAAGGTATATCCATGTGTTGGAATTTTGTTGGGGTAGTTAAATGAACAGAGTTACAGGGAGAAGCACATTTAGCTTAGATGGAAAAACAATAAATGTTTGTGGAATTTTGGAGTGGAACATCTTGGTGGCTACTTAGGATATTAATATAAGAAGTTAGGAAATGTATGCATAGCATAAGAGTTCTGGCATGTTTGCTCTATTATTGCCTGTATATTTTCAATGCATGAATGCCAACTTCGGATGACAGCCAAAGACAGGTGGGGCAACTGCGGAAGGGTCACTGGTATAGAATTTAGTGAAAATCTGTTCACTGGTTCTTGAGGTATGATATGACACAGTATCAGAAATCCCTTTCATTTAATTATCTTGAAAACCATAAGACTTGCAGAAAAAATATCTTGAGCATAAAATATGTTTAATTTTTCTGCAAAAGTTTTGTATAAAATATTTTTTGTTGTTAATATTTAGCAACTTATGCTGGATGTTCTCACACATAAATGCATGTAGGTCGTCATGTAATGTCTACAGCTATTCAGTTTTAACCAAAATTGGAATGTTGGTAAAATTCACCAACACTGAATTAACGAAAAGCTGTTCAGCACTTCTTGGGTTATTTCGTGTGGGCAGGCAGACATGGCGAAGCTAATATGTGAATTTTTGCAGCTTTGTGGTGGAAACATGCCAAAAATGGATATCTTATATTTGGGTCGTGAAGATCGAACTGGCTCAGGACAATCGTTGATGTTGATATTTACAGTGTTGAAAACCTTCAGACTTTTCTACTTACTAGTTCTTGGTTGGCTGTCTAGTTCTGTATGTTAGAGATCTCAGTACACAACTGTTGCTATTTTTAGTAACACACTTAGGGGAATTTAAGTTTAATATATTTTATATTCTGTTACTACCTCATGACTTATCACACTAACCTGTTTTCTCATTTGTGCTCAGACAAGTATCAAGTAACATCAGAAAATCCATACTTTTACATGTTGGTGATGGCCTCCGTACTAAGCTCTTGTTATGCATACACATGGGACATCAAGATGGACTGGGGCTTGCTTGATAAGAAGGCAGGAGATAACAAATATTTGCGAGAGGAGATAGTCTACTCATCAACTGTAAGTAGTCGCTAGAAATTAACGAGTTGAGACGTTCACTCAGTAAGTATTGGGGTACGGGATTACGAGGTTTCTCGTCTCCAGCAGATCCTAAAAAGCTCTCGTGCCGCCTCGGTTCCTAGAGGGGGGTAAATGTGGCTGGAGTGAGAAGCTGACTGAGTAACAGCACAGGAATAGTGATGAATACTATCATTAAGAGGGGATGTTGTGGATTGAGGATAAGGCACAGACTAGTTCGGACATTCCTGGGTGTAATCTGTTGCCTCTACTTCAGGTACATGGAGAATGCCAGACCCCATCTGTTTTTCTGAAATTGTATTAACTGATAATGTTGCGATTCTCTAAGGGACTGTGGTCTTCTGGGTTGGGATGCTGCGTAACCTTGTATGTAGCCGCCATCATTTCGGCGGAAGCTGTTGCTTACATTTCCAGAGTCCCATCGGTAACAACTACGTGACTATACAATCCCATTACCCGGAAGATGACAACCCAGATTTCTACCACCACTTAAACCTCTGATACTGTTGATTCGATGTATTAATATGATGTTGCACATTATCCGTCGCCTGAGATACATACGATATACATTACGTTTCCATAGTTGGCTGTACTCCTGTGTTCAAAAGGTCCCAGGTTCGATCCCAGGGGCCACGGTAGCTCAGTCAGTATAGTGAGTTGGTTCATGTTGGATGACCAGGGTTTGAGTGGATAAGAGGCTTTCACGGCCTGTTTGGGGAGAACCCACCTTGTCTTAACACGTTCAGCTGGGGCACGGTCCATATTGCTTGATCCTGTCCATGCGTCTTGTTTTCTAGGCCAGGGTTCTGGTATCATTTAGCAGGATATCATGACTCAGGTTGATGATATCTGCAGTTATGGCCTGCTTCAACCTCTGAAACATTAGTATACAACCATAATTCTACAAGGCACAGTAACCCAGAAGATCTCGATCTGAACACTGTAGGTGTTCCGTCATTAGAAATACACTGTACCTTGCAGTAAAATTTGGTCAGTGTGCCATTTCTTATGCTATGTTAAAATGTGATAACACTGCTGATTTGTCATGCTGTGAGTCTGTCTCCCTTTCAGACAGACTTTACATTACTCTGGACATTTATGAGAGAAAGGATGGGGGGTAGCGCATATGAGACTTCAGAACTGCTGGAGACGGCAGCTGCGCCATGCAGACGCTTGCTGCCCCCATCATCACGACAGAGGCTGCAAGCGCCTCTGAAACGTCAATAAACTTTTACCACCCTGCTTGGTGCAACAAACCAGAAGACAGCCATCTTCATACTCATACATTCATATATCTTCATACTGTGAGAACCTAAAATCTCATTCAGAAATGTATGACGTGAAGCTTTCATGGCGACTGAAGTTGATACTCTCGGGCTACAAGCCGTGCCAGGTGGCTGAACGATTGAACAAACCAAATCTTCTGCAAACGTTTCGAGAACCATCTCTGAGGATGAGAACAGAGATAGTTCTCGAAATGTAAGCACAAGATTTAAAATCAAATTAAATCCGTGGCGTAACAGCTCCAGAGAGCCTAAGCCGACTAGCTTGACTGCTGGCCTCACGTTCACATGCCTAAGCTAAGGTGAACGATCATCCAACCAGATAAAGGATGACATGTGGTCAGCACGACGAACCCCCAGCCATTGCTAGCTTTCCTGACCGGATTACGCTACTCATTGTAGCTCCCCAATTTCCTCACGATGCTGGGTTGGCACCGGTCGAAAGCTCATGAGAAAATTTCTTCTCCCCCGAGACTCGAACCAGCGCGCATTCCGTATCGCCGGTCTGAAGCATGATGCCTCAGACCGCGCGGCTACGGCACGGGACAAGCACAAGATTTGGTTTGTTCGCTGTTCAGCCACCTGGCACGTCTTGTAGCCTGAGAGTATTTCATCAACTCATTCAGAACTGTTTGTAATTCAGAATTTGTTCTCTTTCTTCCCTCCTTCAGGGTTACTATTACTTTGCAATTGTGGAGGATTTCATCTTGCGGTTTGGCTGGGCTGTCAACTTATCTCTGACTTCAATGGGTTATGTTCATGGTGACATCATGATTTGTATTCTGTCACCCTTAGAAGTTTTCAGGTCTGTATCACTTAGAATGGTTTAATAATTGTTTAACATGGAAGGAGATCAAAGTGCTAAATAAAATATTTGTTCCTAAGTGCAATGACTTAAGTCAGAAATAGAAGATATTGCATATTTTATGGTTTTATGATTTAAAATTCTTATAGTATTATGGCATTAATATGATGAACTGAGATTGTGGGGAAATAAGAAATGCGTGTAGAATAGTGGTGTTGAATGGCCACAGTGGAAGACGAAGATAAAGATCTTGCCAAACAGAAATGAGGATCTCTGTTCATGTACGAGGCTCGTCCACAAAGTAAGTTTCCCTGGGGCCGTTTACAGAAACAAAACGCAATTTCATGGAAATATTTATTGCAACAGATACAGCAAGTGTCCAGCTATTTTTCAACATATTCGCCACCGGAATTGAGACATTTGTCATACCGTGGGACCAACTTTTGAATACCTGTGTCGTAGAAGTCTGCCGCCTGGGATTGGAACCACTGTGTGACAGCCATCTCCGCCTCTCTGTCATTCTCAAAACGCTGACGCTGACGCTGACCGGACAGGAATTTCTTGAGGTGTAGGAAAAGATGGAAATCACTGGGAGCGAGGTCCGGGCTGTAGGGTGGATGATTAAACACCTCCCAGCTGAACTCCTGCAGGAGACTTGCTGTCCGTCGAGCCGTGTGCGGCCTAGCGTTATCACTGACCGCACTTCACAGTCGGCGGGAGCTGGAATAAGAAACTCCATCTTCAACGATGCTACTGTGAGAACGCGGGAAGTACCGTTAGTGCATGCGCCATGCTACGTCATTGCTCTATCACGTACGCACAGTCGCTTCGCGCAATATAAGGTTTGCTAGCCGTGGGACGAGTGGGAAACTTACTTTGAGGACGCTCCTCGTATTTTGGCACATTGATGATGATTACATCAATTCACATGGCAATGGAAACAGACCTGAAGCTGATCTAAGAATTTTCTTTATTCATGCTATTATGGTTTTATCGGCCATCGTGAGCAACTTCGTTGCATGTTCTTGGTCCTAGTAGTCGTCCTGTGCAAATAATTAATTCAGTTTTTGTACTTCTTTTTACTTTTTTCTGACAACTGAAGTAAAAATTGGGGTGTGCATAGAGAAATTCTCATACATTAGTAAAAGCACCATAATTTAACCCAAACTGCAAGTTACGTGGGGAAAAATAAATCTGTTCGTAGTTTAACAACGCGTGGATAATGTGAATGAATAGTTGATTAAAGGCAGAATATCATCGCCAGACACTGTATAAATGTGTAATACCATGTATATCGTATTTTCTAGACGTTTCGTGTGGAACTTCTTTCGACTGGAGAACGAACACCTCAACAACTGCGGCAAGTTTCGAGCAGTACGAGATATCTCTGTGGCGCCCATGGACACGTCTGATCAGATTCAGATAATCCGAATGATGGACGATGAAGATGGAGTTATCAACAGGCGTAAGAAGAAGCACGGTTTAGCCAAGAAGAAGGAGGACCAGCGTCTTTTGTTAGAAGGAGAGTCGACAGACGATCCCGATAGTTAGATCAGTCACAGTATAAACTCGCTGTTCTCCACATTTTATTCTGAAATGGAGTTGCAAGTTGATGTTTTTTGTGACGTTAAATGACGACATCTCCCCAATTAAGCTACAATGCTATTTTAAAGTTAAAATCCATTCTGTTGAATGTTACTTTTATTTTAACAGACTGTTAAACACAACTTACAACCATCAAAAGTCAACAGAAGGAAGGGCCAGTGATAGCTTAGGTTAGGTTATACCACATGGATCGTGTGTGACTGACTCACTGCCCAAGTGCCCTCCGGTCCCCGAGGGTTTGCTCTTAGAGCTAAGTGGGCTGTTGCATCGTGCGTCACATCAACCCTGATAATGGAGGCAGAGGCAGTTTCTGAAATGTTTGATAGTAACTCCATTCTTGCATAGCTGATTTTCTGACGATACTTCATTGCTTATTATTATTATTAAGTGTTCTGTCTTACGACAGGTCCATTGCTCTGCCCAAAAAGAGCTCTCCAGTTGTCCCTATTCTCGGCTTCTCGCTTTAATTCCTGGAACGTCATCTTCTTTCCTTGTTTAAGGTCGTCGGTTAGCTGTATCAGTCTTCTTCCCAGTCCTCGCTTTCCTTCAACCTGGCCTTCGGTGATATCACTCATTAATCCATTCCTTCTCATAATATGTCCCAGCCAGTTAGCTTTCCTTCGTGTCTTTGCTCGTTGACTCTCCTCAATACTTCTTCGTTGGTCAGAGAATAATTTTAGAAAATAATAGTGCAGAGTCCTGAAGTACTTCTTAATTCTTCTCTTGTGCCACAAAGAATTATAATGGAACTGAAAAGACTCTTGTTTGCACTGTATACTTAGTTCATCCACTTTTCAGATAGAGAATTTTCACAGAAGATTTGAATGGTTAAAGACGCTGTCTCATGGTTTTATTATTAGTATTTTCTTCACAATCTTGGTTCAGCGTTCATTGAGTCTTGGCTTATTTGACGACATTTTTTCTGCTGCATGTGTTACATAGCATCAGATGACCTTGAAATTTAATTGTAAATGGAGAGTAGGTATAATTATTAGAAAAGAGGGCAGCCATAACTAAAAAACCATAGCAAATGTCAGTCAAGATAATAATCCAGATGAGATTTCATTTGTCGGCAGAGTGGTAGGGGGTACGTTACTCTCCGAGTTCACCCACACTGAACACTGCGGAGAAATTGACAGCATTCCTACTTTGTATGTGGGATTAGGATCTCAGCTGGGAGGATGGATACAGTGACTGAGCTTGTTATGGATTTCTAAAGTGCCTGCATGAAATACCATAAGTAGGCCATGGCCACTTCTACATTATTTCAGTATTCGTCATTCATTTGTAATTTGATACTGTTATTACATATGCAGATTGATAAAGTGTTAAATGAACCATGCATCAATCAGACTTTCTCTAAGGTATATAATAAACTTAACCAGCCAGTGATCTAGCACAGCTTTGGCCCTCAGTTAGAGATTTACCATGCTGAAAAAATTTCCTCAATGTAACTGTCCTGAAACCACTTGTGATGTGGGAGATTTTCCTCCGATGGCTTTGTTCTATCACGGATCTGAATTTGAATCTTTAAACTCTGAATATACTTCATTATTTATACCAGAAGTTAATATAATATTGTACCAAATATTTTGTTGCATCCAATATTGAAGATGCCATTATTATTTATTTTATATATCCTGTAATTATTCATATAATTTAATGCTACATTACTTAAATTATGAACAAAGTATTGCAGCTGGGGGTGTGATGCTATTCCACACAACCCCCATCTAGTGCTGAGGTTAAGAATGAGTAGGAGCTGTAACTCCTCTCCGCCCAAGCACCTAAATGGTGTGTAGTGGAACAAGCTTTACTTTTTTTTCCTATTTATGTAATGGTTAAGTTTCGAAACCACTGCCTGAAGTTGTCCGTAAACCATATCGAATGCTCTGTGACATAAATAGCATTTCTATTACTGTAACATGACCCATTGCATTATATTTATTATTATATTTTTTTTGTAGATCTCACATAAAGGATACTGGTGTACAATTATATTTATTTAATTACGTTGTTGTCTGGCTTATGTTGAATTTCAGTCGAACATTTGGCATGCCAAGTGCAAACAGAAAGTTTCCAAGTTTTATGAACTTAAAATAATAATAAAAAATATGTATGTTTATTCGTGCACATGTATTGTCTCAACTTTTTTACCTTTTTCTCTGTCCACTGTAATACGAGGCGCGTCCTCAAAGTAAGTTTCCCACTCGTCCCACAGCTAGCAAACCTTATATTGCGCGAAGTGACTGTGCGTACGTGATGGCTCGACGGACAGCGAGTCTCCTGCAGGAGTTCAGCTGGGAGGTGTTTAATCATTCACCCTACAGCCCGGATCTCGCTCCCAGTGATTTCCATCTTTTCCTACACCTCAAGAAATTCCTGTCCGGTCAGTGTCAGCGTTTTGAGAATGACAGAGAGGCGGAGATGGTTGTCACACAGTGGTTCCAATCCCAGGCGGGCGACTTCTACGACACAGGTATTCAAAAGTTGGTCCCACGGTATGACAAATGTCTCACTTCCGGTGGCGAATATGTTGAAAAATAGCTGGACACTTGCTGTATCTGTTGCAATAAATATTTCCATGAAATTGTGTTTTGTTTCTGTAAACGGCCCCAGGGAAACTTACTTTGAGGACGAGCCTCGTAGTTATTCAGATAATCAAGATATTCCCTGATATCAAACTTGAAGGTTAAAATGCCCAAAATCTGTCGCACCTTCTCTAAGATCCATGTTAATATCATTCTCCAATGTATGTACACTGTCCGTAATAAAGAATGTAATTTCACTTCTCAGAAATTGAACCCTAGCCGTGTCCTTTACTTCCAACATGTCGTGATGCTAGCAGATAAATGTCAGATCCTTCGAATCACAGTGTCTTATGTTATATGCAGCAGGAGCGATGTAAGATGTAGCAATGTACTAACAAGCAATTCCAGGTAAAACTTATGAATATTCTCCTATTGCTCAGACATCCAGTCGTAGAAATGTTGCCGTAATATGTATCTTATTTACGCACTGAAATCAATTCCTTTATTGCCTGAAATTGTTGTTTATCATCATCATCGTCATGTATGATCCGAAGCTTTCACGGCGACAAAGTATAATGAATTCTTCTTGGGCTGTCGGCCGTGTCAGGTGGTTTAATAGAGAAAACACCAATGTTTCAAGAACCAGAAGTTCTTCTGTACCCTCAGGATGATGACAAAGATAGTTCTCAAAACATCAACTTCATTAAAGCAGAAGCGAAGGACAGGTTTCGTGTAGCTGTCATTTGTTTACATTTTACCACAAATTACCTGAACAATAGCTGTATATAATTTTAAGATCATACATTTAAGTGTTGCTTCCACTTCAAAAGTTCAAGTGTCCACAAATGATTGTAGGAATTAAATTATACAGTAGACTCTTTGATTATCCAGGTTGGTTGGAAAATATATTTTACAAGGTAATCAGAAACTTTGGATAATCCACAAAAATGAAATGAAATATGCAATTCTAACAAATACATAAGTTTATTTATGGCCATATACTACTCAAATTTTTAATGATTTATTAATAACAGAAAGGATTTTATATAAAATTTAATACAGTGCATACCAACTATTTTTTTAAATAGTACAGCAAATAGTACTTAACAGTTTTCTATTGTCACAAACTTCAGGATTTAGCAATAGCTGATTTATGTTAATATGTCAAATAATGTCACTGTTATACTTATTCCTTCCTTTTTAAACATTCTATCTTTTACAACACATTTCCTAAATTAATTTTTAATTTAACCAGACAGACCCTGGTTTATCCACCCCTGAATAATCAGGAGTCAACTGTTTGAGGTTAGGGTAGTCTCTGATGACAATGTTCATACCAAATTTCATAAAAATTAGTCAGTACTTTCAACAAACTGAAAGGGGGACATACATAGAATGGTGACCATATAAGCCTTCTTTCAATAATAAATGAAAGTAGACTAACAAATAAGATCCATTTAATTTGATCATAGTGACCTATGTTAACTCTACGACATAGTTCTTAGGCTTATCATTTACTTTATATTAAGGCGTAAAGAGGCATGTGGAACAACAGTTACTTCACTTAGCATCACATCCCAGTATGAAATGCATTCAAAATGTACCTAGCCGATTCTTGGCTGAAACTGCACCCATTCTTCATCAATTTTTCCAGTTGCATGGTTTCATAGAGTCCTGAAATACCTCACACCTGTTTCCTTACCCTCTACTTCTCTCCAATTTCATTTCATGCTTAACAGTCTGTGCAATACAGTGTTCTCAAATCAACAATCTGAGTGATTGTTCTAGAGACATTCAGAATTTAGGAAATAAAAACAAACAAGACAAGGGAGTTCTTGTTTTTTGGAGATCACATTTTCCGAATGCAGTCTTTATAATTTTGTATCCGTCAATACTCCTAGTGTTATTGCAAATACAAATCTCTTGATACAAAGCTAACCTACATAAATAACACAGTTCATGGAAATTTAACCTTTAAATACCAGCCCTTAAAACCCACCCACCCTCTGCTGGACCGATTTACATGTATTTTGATAAAACAGTGAATATTTCTTAAAACCCCACACACAACAATAAAATATAATATACATTTTAAGTAAAGTTTACTTTGTCACTTGAAACCGTTCCTCAAGCTGTCATTTCGCAATATTACTTTAAAATGAAAGGAATATTACTCGTATTTACATTTTCTGCTATAATTTTATTCATATTTTAAACAAATATATATTGTGATATTATCAATAAACTTACCTTAAAATGTTAATGCATCGAATAACCTTTTGTTTTCCCTCTGACAAACGCAGAATACGTTGTACATGCACATAGGTTCAAACACAGTAACACCTGGGTTGAACGAACTTTTCTTCTCCATTACATTCTACCATTTGACGGTCACTTTTCTGTGTTTCGATGTTTATCACACAGCAATGAACAAGTCTAGGCCCACGTCCTCATAGGAGTATTCACTAATTACTTAGTGTTTCGTGTGTTTTATCTGGGGTGATGTGGTCTTCTTCGTAGCTTCTTTCCATTTACAACCCTACCTTGCCCTCAAGGATAAGGTCACGAACAAGTTGTTTCCTGAATTGCAAGTTGATAGTTTTACTTCATACGGCTACTCTGTTATAAAACCATTTATAACAATGTTTTTGTTCCCTTTAAGTTCGGCGATATGCCAGACCTCTTGCCCTTCCTGTTGCCTGTATCAACATAGCTCGTGTGTTTTCTAGTTTGAACATTTGGGGCTTTAGAGTATTATTTGCACCAAAAGTTCCCCTCAGCTGCCTCTCTTATCTTTCCAGCACACAGGCTGTGATATTGTTATCTATAATTACAATATCCTAGTTTCTTTAGGACCCTAGAACAAAGACTTCTTCTCTTTCTTTAATTTTATATGCCAAATAATTTTACTGTTGTGGAGGTCATCAAAGTATCACACATACACTTCTTAGCTTTCACAGACGATCCAACTTCTGCTATTCTTTGTACGTGGGTGAAGGGGAGGGGGCAGTTTCATTATCAGCATATCATAATATGAAAAAATAGGTTTTGAATCATTGCTTTAGACATGAAAGATGTCTATCAGTGTTTGTCTTAAGCCAGTAGCTCTTCTTGTGCCCCCTATACAAAATATAAGAAATGAAAACTCACCTCTTTATTTAAGAATCACTGTGATAGGTTAGGTTACTAAATGCTTGCAAGATGTAAACTTCTGGCAGTACAGATTTGATCTTCCAGTAATACGACCTGAAGTTAAGTGAGGAAGGTTTGAAGTATTCACTTGAATGAGAACAATCCTAGATATAAGGCGCTGCATTACAAGGAAACCCAGCACTGGGTCTTGAAAATCCTTGTACCTGTCAAATATTACTTCTGCCCTACATGTACCATCATTTGCAAGCTGTTCCGATCAGAAAAATCGTGTTCCAAACAGTTGGCTCATCACTCCTGAATCCTGATACCGCATTTTCTTCACTCAGACCGAGACACTTTAAATATGTAAATGGGGAAACTAATGGAAATACATAGCAGACATCTGACAATAGCAAGATCACACAAGCGATAAAGACACGGTGAAATATTCCACTACATCACAGCAGGCACATATTAGAATGCTAGCAAATGACATCAATTTTTGCTTTAGCAAAACCCAAAATTGTATAAGAAAATTAAAATTATTATTTGTGTACAATCCCTATATGAAGCACACAAATATGTAATTGTTTTTGGAACTGCACTGTAAAATGTAATGTTACATTCAACCTACAAACAAATAAATATTTGTATTTAAAATTTTCTGTACCATTTATCATTGTGAATGAGATCAAGTTCCTGATAATCTGTACAGCGTTCTACTTCACGTTCATTTGGAAGTTTACAGAGTGTAGCCTCAAACATGTAGGCCATTCTCACTTACAAATTTTAGCTGTTAAGGTAAAAACATTTATGTAAAGAAGGAAAAGGGCCCATCTGACAACAAAATTCATGAAGGTTATACAGTCATCATTCTAAAATACACAGACATGGTTTTTATGGATTAACTAACTAACTAGATGGCTTACCGAACCCGAAGGTTCATCACCGAATTAACCAAAGCCCTGTCCTGGGCCAACAAAATCTAGTTTCCTTCAACTCCTATCTCCCATAGATCCCGCCTGAGATTATCCTCCCATCTACGTCTAGGTCTCCCCAGGGGTCT
>NW_019060402.1:62943-101745 GCF_000696155.1 Zootermopsis nevadensis | reverse complement strand
TCCCGCCTGAGATTATCCTCCCATCTACGTCTAGGTCTCCCCAGCGGTCTCTTCCCCTCAGGCTTCCCGGTGCACACCTCTTGTCCCATCCATGCGCGCTACATGTCCCGCCCATCTCATTCTTCTCGACTTAATCACCCTCACAATACTGGGGGAGCAGTAGGTTTTTATGGATTAGAACCTAATATGACAGTCACAAATCCATGTTACATAATGCATCAAGTATTAAGGTTTATGGTGGACCAAAGTAGGGATACTGCCGTGGTTTGAAAGACACGATGGACCTTTGAAGGTTAAATTGTGTACTGACAAAGATATTCAACACTTGGTACAATTACCTTGTTCATATTATTTTAAAAATACATCATATTTTGACACCTGTCCTGTGAAAATTTCATAGCAAGCAGAAAAGAATGTTTCTATAAACCTGACACTGACCTGGCACTTTGGACAATCTACACGGTGACATCAACCAGAAATATGACCCACAATGGTACTGAACTGCTATAAAAGCATGAAATATTGGAATGGATCCACATAACAAGAAGTATTTTATTTAGTGTTCTGTCTGACGACAGGTCCATATGAACAGGATCCTTCCATCCTTTTCTCGGACTGGGACCTGTTCATATACGTTCTTGGCAGATGATCCAGAAGTGGTTTGCCATTGCCTTCTTCTGTGTGTGAATGGAGTAATTGTTGGGATGCCACGGAGGAAAACTCCGTGTTGCCTAGACCACGGCCTTGCCCAACACAAGTTATAAATTCGGGCATCGCCGGGAATTGAACCCGAGACCCCAGGACTACAAGGCCAGCCTTCTAACCGCTAGACCACCGTGGTAACAAGAAGTATACACTTACATAATGCTTCACAGTAACTTTTATTTCTTAGTCATTATAACAGATTACACAAATAAAATATTTTTATATTATAAAGTTAGAGAAAAACAGTTCAAAATATAATAATTTCTTCAAACATGTGTTGTAATTAACTCTCTTAATAACCCAGATCAGCAAACAAGTCAGTGCCTGGAGCCAGTGGTGGTCCAGTGCGCTTCCCATATCCCCTAAGGCACGGTATTGCCTTAATTCGATATTGAAACGGGAGATAGTCCTCGATGAACACAAAATACTCCATCAAACACTTTATTATTCCAAGTTTATAAAGTGCCCTCTTAATCTCTTCCAAAATGCTCTCGTAGTTCTCATACTTTTTTCGCCGTATCACAGTCGACACCTGAAAGGAGAAACTTCAAGAAATGATTAATGTGCGTAAAGTGAAATGGTGGTCCAATCACAAATGATACAAGGATCAGGAGAGCCAGTGGTGACAAGAGCCTGAACTAAATGTTTGTGACTGCAGAGCTAGATGAATCAGCTCAGCGACATAAATTCTTTAAAGATTTATTTTCCTTCTATTTCATTAAATATACTCTGCACTGAAAAATGTTAGACATGGAAATCAGAATACAGACAGCACAAATTATCACTAGGGTTATCCGAACGAGAAACATGCTTGCAAAAATGCCCCCAAAAAATAGCGAAATATGACCCAAAAAAGGCAAAATATGACCTAATTTGTAATGAAAAAATATTTTCTAAAATTTAAAAAAAGCGTTTTGTATTTCAATCATATTCATGTACAACTATTACATTACTTGATTCCCTAGCAATTTTAATCCGAAAACCTCAGTCGCTAGAAGTTGTAAATGCCTCGTTTTGGATCGGCATCAGATGTTGAGAATACGTGCTCCTATAAAAATAAGATAAATTTCAAGAGAGAGCCTTTCATGCATTTAAAATTCATTAATTACAAATAAATAAACAAAATTAAAAACATTACGTAAATTTCTTCATTTTCCTTTCTCGGCAGCATTACAATATACAATGGTGTGCATTTTCAAGGTCTCAAATGAAAATCTTAGATTGTCGCACAATAACGTCTTGTAACTTGAGACATCACAAACGTTTCGCGGCGTTATCGGAAATTACAGCAACAGAGGAGCGTGCCAATAACGACATAAGAGGCAGGCACGTAGTTTTTTCGTAGTGTTGATTCGTCTGAAATTAACTGAGTCATGTATTTCTCCAAGAAAAATTTGAACTGCTTATTGTTCAATTTGTTCAGTTGGCAGACGCAATCATTTCACACAGGTCCTTTGAAAATTCCGACGTTTTGTTTGATGGTGAAGTCGTTGCTTGCTTTGATGACTGGTTTGTCAGCTCAAATTATTTTCATGTTTTGCCGTATCACAATGCCGTTGCACATTAAATCCCTTACCAGCTATAACTTTAACTTCACAAAGTTTACAGAACAGAACTGTTGCCTTTTCCTCGCCGAAATCTTTAACGAAACCCTTCGCTTCGCACTTTCAGAATACTTCACTTTTGGCATCTCAACTAACTGAAGGATTCACTGTAAATGCCTGAGAAATGTACTTACAAGTAAGAATTTTATAACCAAAATATGCATTTGACTACAAATATGACCAAAAACATAAAAATGACCTAAATATACATTTATATTCAAAATAAAAACAGCATAATTGTGATTAGAATAACCCGGTTAGTGTTTAATTTCAGTTTAGAATCAAAATAGAAGCCCCAATAAAAATATGACGTCATGAACATCCGAACCCTAGTTATCACAGTGGTCATAAAACAGAATTTCTTTTGATGTGCTGAAGAACAATTGTCTGTTGCACCATACAATTAATAATAGCATCATGACTGTGATATTAACTTACCTTTTCACACAGAAATATAACAAATTCTTCTGCTTTGCAGCGAGCTTTCAGCATGCCATATTTCTCTTCACACTTTGGGATGAGCAGTTTATAAAGCCTTGGAGTCGCCCACGATTTGGGACGTTTGAGACGCGGTCTGTATCGTTTGCCATCCACTAGCAGAGCTGGGTGAATTTTTTTCTTACCACCTGTCCTTTCACGGACAGTCACGCTGTCTTTAATATTTCTTATTTCCCGATGTTCTCTGCTAAACAATCCATTTGTCAGGTTTGGTTTCAGTGCATCATCATATTTCTTCTTCACTCCTGATACTAATTCACGCAGTTTGGCACTCCGTTCCTCCCTAGGGAGGAGGTTAAATGTGCACAGATTCTTTGAAGTTGACACTTTTTCCTGCTCTCGGCCAAACCAAGGAGCAGTTCGTGGCTTCACACTTTTGCTGAAAATATTGTGCCCACCTTGTGTAGCCTTTTGTTGCACACCATTCTGGTCCATTTCACTAGAATCACTTACGGACCCAGGATGTACATCCGCCGACTCCAATTCAGTTTGTTCTTTACCAGAAACTTTAGAAACAGATGGAGTGTTTATATCAGCCCTTCTTTTGGGGCTTGATTGTTGTTCCTTTGTATCAACATGTTCATTTCCCAATCTGTTACTATTATGTGTGGTGACTAACAAAAGTGCACTCTTCTGTCTCAATTTGTCTCCTGATTTGCCATCCTCAGCTACTACGACCGACAAATTTTCACTCTTCTGTCTTGATTCGTCTCCTGACTCATTCTCAGGAGCTGTGACCGAGATAATTGCACTCTTCTGTCTTGATTTATTTCTTGATCTCCTTTTCTCAGGTGAAATAAATGACAGATTTGCACTCTTCTGTCTTAATTCATCTCCTGACTCCTTATTATCAGGTGCTGTGACTGAGATAATTGCACTCTTCTGTCTTGATTTATTTCTTGATCTCCTTTTCTCAGGTGAAATAAATGACAGATTTGCACTCTTCTGTCTTGATTCATCTCCTGACTCCTTATTCTCAGGTGCTGTGACCGAGATAATTGCACTCTTCTGTCTTGATTTATTTCTTGATCTCCTTTTCTCAGATGAGATAAATGACAGACGTGCACTCATTTGTCTTGATTCGTCTCCTGACTCATTCTCAGGCGCTGTGACTGACAGATTTGCACTCTTCTGTCTTGATTCATCTCCTGACTCCTTATTCTCAGGTGCTGTGACCGAGATAATTGCACTCTTCTGTCTTGATTTATTTCTTGATCTCCTTTTCTCAGATGAGATAAATGACAGACGTGCACTCATTTGTCTTGATTCGTCTCCTGACTCATTCTCAGGCGCTGTGACTGACAGATTTGCACTCTTCTGTCTTGATTCATCTCCTGACTCCTTATTCTCAGGTGCTGTGACCGAGATAATTGCACTCTTCTGTCTTGATTTATTTCTTGATCTCCTTTTCTCAGATGAGATAAATGACAGACGTGCACTCATTTGTCTTGATTCGTCTCCTGACTCATTCTCAGGCGCTGTGACTGACAGATTTGCACTCTTCTGTCTTGATTCATCTCCTGACTCCTTATTCTCAGGTGCTGTGACCGAGATAATTGCACTCTTCTGTCTTGATTTATTTCTTGATCTCCTTTTCTCAGATGAGATAAATGACAGACGTGCACTCATTTGTCTTGATTCGTCTCCTGACTCATTCTCAGGCGCTGTGACTGACAGATTTGCACTCTTCTGTCTTGATTCATCTCCTGACTCCTTATTCTCAGGTGCTGTGACCGAGATAATTGCACTCTTCTGTCTTGATTTATTTCTTGATCTCCTTTTCTCAGATGAGATAAATGACAGACGTGCACTCATTTGTCTTGATTCGTCTCCTGACTCATTCTCAGGCGCTGTGACTGACAGATTTGCACTCTTCTGTCTTGATTCATCTCCTGACTCCTTATTCTCAGGTGCTGTGACCGAGATAATTGCACTCTTCTGTCTTGATTTATTTCTTGATCTCCTTTTCTCAGATGAGATAAATGACAGACGTGCACTCATTTGTCTTGATTCGTCTCCTGACTCATTCTCAGGCGCTGTGACTGACAGATTTGCACTCTTCTGTCTTGATTCATCTCCTGACTCCTTATTCTCAGACGATGTGACTGACAAACTTTCCAACCCAGTCTGTCCTTTTTTAAATTTTTTTGTAATGGATGGAGTGTTAATTCCAGCCTGTGTTTTGGTGCCTGAGTTTTGTTCTGATGTGACAATATGTTGATTTCCTGGTTTGTTGTTCTTAAGTGGCGAGGCTGACAAGTGTGCACTCCTTCTCCTTCGTTCTTCAAGCCTGTAATATTTTAAAACGCGTATAAACAAGTTCACAACTCTTGATTCACATACAGAAAATAGTTTTTAATGGTGGTTGTAATACTTGAAATGGTTATTTACAGAACAATTAACTGCATTCACGTAGCCTACTAATTAAATCCATCAATAAAACTAAAACTTAAATTCCAAAGGTGTTCATTATGCCACATCATAAGCACACACATTTTAACATCAAGATTAATTACGTTATCAGAGGCTATAATGTTGTCAAGCGTGCACAATCATTGGTAATGTTATCGTCACCACCATCATCCCACTTCACAACTTTGCACATCCATCATGTTGGTATTACCATCCATAAGAAAGTAAAATGTATAATTTTGGATTAGCCTCAACAAAGGTAATAACAATCCAACCGGCTGTTTCAAGTTATTACATGGCGTAATCTGCCGAGGGAACTCTTCCATCCACTTAGATCCAAAGGCTTACATTCCTTCGATACTATACACCGGCATTGTAATACAGTAGATTCCGGTTAAATGGGTCATCCGTTAATCGGGGCAGCCGTTTATTTGGAACAAATCTGAAAGAACAAACCTTTTTAACTCTTTACGTGGAATTTCGCATAATTGGGCCAAAGTGTTCTCGTCCCGATGCGTCCCAATTAACCGGAATCCACCGTATTCACATACTGATGAGACACATTTGGAAGCAACTAAAATATTCTGACTACTGCTACAAAATTTTATATATATCCATCGAGTGAACAGATGTGAAAAATATGTTAAAGGCCAAAGTCCAATCTTTCTCTTCTGTTGTCCAAGATAATCTCTTCTGTGCTCTTTCATCTGGAGTTAATTCACCAACATTTAACTCCATGCCTGTGTAAATATTCAAACTGTAAGTACAGTCAGTGACGATAACAATGCATCAAAAGCACTGTTTGACAGAGAGCCCCAACTGCAAGAACTACTGTGTCCGCATCTTTGAAAATGATTCTGAGGCATGAAACCAGCTCGTCCACATAACACAGATTCATCGCAGATCGCGAGTCCTCAGTCTTCATCACACACAATTCTGATAACACAAACTAGCTCCAGATAAAATGTTAGCCGACCATACAGTAAGGGTTAATAACGACATCTACAGGAATTTAAAATCAAATAGGTTATAAAATTACCTGTCTGGCACGTCTGTTACAGAAGAAGACGAAAACGATGCAGAATCTTTGAAAACATCCTTAAAAACAGATAGATCTGCAATCACACGCCTTCTCTTCCTGAATGGCCGAGTTACTATGGGGCTAATGTCTTCAAAATTGTCAACAGAAAGATCACTGATTCTTTCTGGTTGTACTGGGGGGACAGCGGAACTCTTTGCCTTTGGGCTGTCAAATGCTGCCTGTGTTACGGAAAAATCTCTCATTAGAACCCGCATTTATATAACACGAAATACAAGCTCGCTGAAAGCTGACAGTAACGGGGGTTTAGACCTCTTAAAAAATCTTAATGCCCCACTTTCTTGCCAATAAAAATGTCATGTACTCACGAAAATGAGAATTTCTATAATTAGTTCATGTTAATTAAAAATGCCAGGAACATTTTTGAATTTGAACATAGATCAAGCACCATCTGCGATTCTGCCTGAATCTCTTCTATCGTCTCAAATCTCCTTCCCTTTAGCTGAATTTTCATCTTTGGGAAGAGGAAGAAGTCACACGGAGCTAAATCCGGTGAATAAGGAGGGTGCGGGATGACGGCCATGGTGTTTGAGGCCAAAAACTGCCGAACTTTGAGGGCGGTGTGCGCTGGCGCGTTGTCTTGATGCGTCGCATGTGGAGTTCTTCCTTTAGAATCAGCTGACAGGTCCCAACAATGTCGCACAAGTCGTTGATGGTACGACGTCGATCTTCGTAACTTTTTCGGGCGTTGTGCTCGAAGATGGTCGTCCAGAACTCTCGTCATCATCGACAGAGGTTCGGCCGGCCCTTTTTAAAACGTGAATGCCACACAAAAGTTTGCGGACTCCCCAAATGCTTGCTTTAGCATTTCATAGGTTTCTGTAGCCGTTTTGGCGAGTCTTTGGCAAAATTTGATGCACACGCCATTCCGAAATCGCAGGAGGGTCGGTGTAATGCACTACCAAAACGCCCGTAACTAAGAAACAAATGCTAATTCGATAATGCCGGCTGGCACACTGATTCACTATGAATGTTGGCCGCACCCCCTAAAGGCAGAAGCTCGTACTACATCCGGTTCGCCCGCTATTGACACAGCCTTGATACTTTCCGATCGCACCTCGTATGTCTTGACACATCGGTACTACATCGCCCCTGTGTCCATCATTTTCTTTGTCATCAGCTACAGAACAACTCAGAAGTGAATTGTAACTGTGAGTACACTTCTGCAATGAAAAATAATTCAAACACAGGATGCGAGAATTCTGCACTATACTTTTATATAAAAATTATTCACTACTGTACCTACCAAAATGTATCCACCTATCTACCCAACGGTATAATCTTTCTACCACCTCCTCCTACCATTATGCATACCCATACACACAGAAACACAATCGCAAGCTTCAAGTCACAAGAATCATTTACAACTCAACTCACCCCAAACAGTTCAACACCAACACCCTTCGGTAACACATTCTTACGTCGATGCTCAAATTTCGGTTGTTTCTCTGGTGACTTCGACACATCTTCTAAGCTTCTGATTTGTTCAGTAAGAGAATTATCGTCACTTCCTGAAATCCGACTACCACAAAAAAGAAATACAATTTAAAAATCAAAGAGCCTTTTGCATGACTTTCTTGACATCAACAAAGAACTGTCATTAAATTACAATCATTTACAGACAGTACAATCCAAAAAATAACATATAAGGCTAATGCATTAAAAAATAATAAATAAATTATGGAGTAGTGATGTCTTTTCTTTACTTCGCACGTGCATCGTCTACTCAGAACTGATACCTTCTCTTAGCTGCCGAGAGCCGCGTCAGACGAAAAGTTCCATCCAAGTACTTTGTCCATCCGGGTGTCATGGTAACGCTTGACACTGCAGTATCGTCATGCAACACACGCTGTGGCCTCAAGTGTTCTGGAGTCGCTGCCACGGAATCCAAATGACGAACCATACTCTTATCAACTGCACAGTATAAAGGTTAAGAAATACATATATTTAATCATACAATTAATAAACAAGATATTGTAGGTGCGTCATATTGTGATTTATTTAAATAGTATTAAAAATATATTAAAATTGGCCGTCAATCACAATATAAGATAATTAAAAGATTAAAATATCATTTTTCGTTCCGTATCGAGTGCTCGATTTACATATGGCCAATTTTAATATATTTTTAATACTAATTAATAAACAAATAAATTAACAACTAAATCCAATGTATGACTTGTGGTTCTTTCACCACTCCCATTCCTTTTTCCTACATCCGTCAGATGGTTTAAAAATGTCTTTCTTAACTGATCAGCGTGGACCACCCACAAGTCCAACTGCACTAAATACCTTACGGACCACAACTTCGTACAACTACGCCAGTCGCCCGGCGTCTATCTTTTTATGATTCCGTACAAGGATGCATTCCCATATCTCAAAACATTTACACGCCTGAGAATTATTTCGGCCGAGGCAATCCGAGTTACAGATGTGGGGGTAAGTCTATACTGACAGATTGATTGAAATAAGGCCATTTTAAGTGGTAATCACTAATTTCATCATCCTGGAATATTAGTTTACATAGTGATCCTTTAATTGTCTGCACAGACCTTTCAGCAGTTCTGCTGCCTTCTGGATGTTACCGTTACCCGACAGGATTATATTTGGGCCCGGAATGTCGCGCGCATCATTTCGTAGTGTGCCCGCTGTAAACAGCTACTGCTAAAGCTAAGCTGCTTAAAGTTTTCATCCCTAAAACCCCTCAACTAGTTCCCATTCAAGGACAAGGATTTGCTCCACCGCTGAAACATCAACAGTGACGTGACCTTCTAATGTAATTTCACGTCTTATTATTTCATGCAGTCTCGGCCATCCATTCTTCTGTGAAACAAATGTTTCTACATTTATTAAAATTGAAATATTTGTGTTGCTTCTCTGAGTCTAAAGCCACAACAGGACGCCATCTAATCAAGTGCGATAAAAACCAGTTACATCAACATTAAAAGAAATATTCTGCAATGTAATTTCAGAATAAAGTCCCGCACCGTAGCCGCGCGGTCTGAGGCATCGTGCTTCAAACTGGTGATACGGAATGCGCGCTGGTTCGAGTCTCGGGAGAGAAGAAATTTTCTCATGAGCTTTCGACCAGTGTATGGGACCGGTGCCAACCCAGCACCGTGAGGAAATTGGGGAGCTACAATGAGTAGCGTAATCCGGTCAGGAAAGCTAGCAATGGCTGGGGGTTCGTCGTGCTGAACACACGTCACGCTGTATCTGTTTGGATGATCGTTCACCTCTGCTTAGACATGTGAACGTGAGGCCAGCAGTCAAGCTAGTCGGCTTAGACTCTCTGGAGCTGTTACGCCACGGATTTAATTTTTTAATTTCAGAATAAAATAAGAAAGAGAATGTGTAGCATACATTCATATAAATGTAGTATTTTATTTCTTATGCAATCCAAGATACATTCAACTTCAACAAGATGTCACGGCTCAATATTCAGGCAGCTACCATAAATTCACTATCAAGACGAGACGCAGTCTCAGTAAACACTGACCCAAACCCCTAAACACAAAAAAAATTATGTAAGATTTGAGGTTTTCACAACAGCGAGTCTGAAGATGACTTGTCTTCTGGGTTTTTGTGTCACATAGTCTGGTAGAAGTTTGAGGTAAACTTCTACAAAAAAATATCCCAATTTTGGAGATGAAATATGCAGAAAAGCACACAAAATCTTGTCACGTGCTTTTAACATATGCACTCTGCGCGAAGAACACACATAAATGTGAGAAATATTGTAGAATTTTGTATACACTAAACTATTTTTACTGCTAAATTGTACCAGGCTTCTTACATCATCACTGAATGTTTCATTACACCCTTTAACAGCCAAAAACTAATGGTATCTGTAATTCTCATATTTTAAGACCTGTTACATATTCCCCAAGAATTAACTCACTCTGAAGGCTTCGTTCAGCGGGTAGTGATCTATCTTGAACGACCTGAGATGCCAGCTGACGTGACGAGCTGCGTCCCCTCCTGGCTCTAGTTTCCGGCTGGTCGTTTGAGCGTAAAACACTGCGTTTCTTTTCCATTTTCTCGTATCAGTATGTTTCAGCACTGTTCTATTTGAGAGAAAATATTAATACATTTGTTTACCTTGCATTGTTCTGTAAGACTCTCAGTGCTACTACATAATTTTTATAAAAATTTTAAAACAACAATAACATTCTTTTATTACACATCCACTCAAATTCCAACCTTTGACAAACCTTAGATGGGAAAATCTAGAATTTTAATATTCTAACTGCAGCCAGGGATAATAAATAAAGTTTAAAACATATTACGTCTGCAAATTGCCAATATACGCATCGTAGTACGAAGCATTTTGAAACTTTAAACTGTTCCTTTTTATCACCTTGGTATTACTGCTGTTATCACATAATCAGAATATTCTGCCATTTGTCTAGTAACAGAATAGAATATTTCAACATTGCTAAGCAAATTATGCCAATGGACCAGTTCAAAAACTCTGAAACTATTTCTCTCAGAACAATTTTAATATCATCCATGACCACTGGAGATACATCACAAATATAACTGCAGATTCTTGATCAAATACTGAACTTAAGTCACAAACTGCAATGCATGGTGACAATCTTTGAGGTTATGTTTAACACATACAAGACTGAAGCTATAACTTCTTCTCATGAATAAAATAAAATACCATCATTGAAATAACGTGTAATATGATAATTTCTGCACATATCTGGCATGCCAACATACGGCATAAATTGCATGACTTCGTTGGATTATAAATTGACAGCTTCTATATATGATATTACCAATACAAGTTTTGTTTCAAAGTCTCAGAAGTAAGCGACCTGAACAACACCAAGACGAAAAATATTTATTTTTGTTAGGATATCACTTGAACAAAGGCCACAACCACAAAAAAACTCAACTGGACTCATGTTCATGTGAGAATGGTTTGTGTACCCTGGAAACCAAACATGATAGAAGAATGTGACTAAGAACAAAGTTGTTTGTTTCTGCAGGGAAGAGCAAAGAAAACAACCATAAAAATCTGTCTTGGGTTTCAATCCTGATGAAGATGGGTTTCTGTAGCTCAGTAATTAAGCATGACTGAAAATACAAAGCTAAGCACTTGTTAAATTTCCCCACAATAACGGGAGAAACCCTCCTCAGTGATGAATAAAAACTGGCAACAGATACATACAAAATGAATAATTTAATATATAACAGAAAATACAGAATAAAAACGGCAGCTGTCTCTAGGCTGAAGCTGGTATTCGTTTAATATATTGAAATTCCATGAGGCCATGACTGAAAACTCTATCACACTGAGCACATTTCCAAAATTTCCTCATTATTTCACACAGACAGTCAGCCTACAGTCGAAAGTTTTTGTCAGAGCCAGTGTAAATATTAACAGAACCAGCCACACAGTAAAATACCATATTCTGTAATTTTTATTGCATATATAATTGTAGGATTTGAGGTTTTCATGGCGGTGAGTCTGAAGATGGCTGTATTCTGGTTTGTTGCACCGTGTAATCTGGTAGAAGTTTACCAGCATTTCAGAGGTCCTTGCTGCATCCATCACAAGCAAGGAATCAGTTGAGATACAAGCACCAGTCAGTCAAGGTAGAACCCTGATCGGACCAGTGCGGAATAAGGTGAAGATCGAGTGAGGGCAGTGGAGCAAACTGCAGGGAGAGGGGCATATACAGCCTGGTCAGAAGGGGGGCAGAGGAAGGACATGCAGGACAGGTTACAGGAAGCAACCCTTCTAAGGGCCCCTAGGGGTTCAGAGGATAGATCACCAGACATAAGAAAGTGCACGTGAACAGGAGGATAATATGAAATGGAAATAAAGATTGTTAAGAACATGTATTTATATATATGGAAATTCCCTAACATAATATTCTAATATACAGATAATAAAATTACTCAAACATTTTTGAGTGCAGCGAAACTGTAGCTATCTCTAAGTATAATGTAACTGATATGCAACTGATAAAAATGTGACTATAAATTCAATTACTGTATTTCGTATCTAGTAAATATTCTGTAACTGTATATGACGTAATATTCTCCGACTTGTTTCAAATACTGTTTTCTAGGGTCTACAGGACGCTTCTATACCTATCTTAGGCTTCTTTGTATAAAAAAGATGAGTGTATTTTGGGGTTATGTCTGACAGTTTTGCGTTCCTAAAAGTACTGTGTACAGAAAAATGCCACCACAAGAGGAAAACACTTTATTTACCTACTTCAATCCATTGTGGGTGGTGGTGGTGCTGTGTTTGCAGACATGCAAATTACAGCCGCTTCTCCAAAAATACAGAGCATGTCAGAAGGTGGAAAATGCAATAACCCCAACAAAATTGATAGGTTTATAATTTGTTCTGGAAATGGATGCACTCGATTAACTTCTATTTTCAACATAAAAATAAAAGTGGTCATGGTAAGACAAGTTCTAAACACGCCAATTTCATACCGAATGTAATAAATACAGCTATTGTTTTACCTTGGAAGTATATTCCAGCTGCGTTGTGAATTTAAGATGTACTTGTTGCTACATGTAACTGACGAGTTGAACCAATCACGATACTTTCAGGCGTCTATGAACCATGATTGCCAACGTCGCAACACTTAATGGAACCCAGGAGGGAAATACAAACATGGACAATGTACGCCGACAATGACATCACAGGACTTGCAGACTGCATTAAACGAAATAATAGAAATGGGCGGAAACTAATGACCTCCAAACGAATAAAGAACAGACATATATGACTGTGAAGATTTATGTGTTTTGAGTTGTTGCGTTGTGTAGTCTGGTCGATGTTTAAAAACGTTTCAGAGGTCATACTACGTCATCAGGGCGATGAATAACATCGACCAGACTACACAGCGCAAGAACCCAGAAGACAGAAATCTTCATACTCACCGCTGTGTTAAACCTCAAATCTTACATATATGATTGCGTTGAGGAAGGACGCCAAAGAATATCCTCGTGTTCTGTTCCGTTTTACAACATGCCAAAAGCCACAGAGTTTCACATATTTCCGCTGTTAGTGTTGTTAAAAAAATCGTAAAGGAATTGATGCTTTTTAACGAAGGCAAGGTTTAGCTACCGGAGAAAGGATTCAGGAAGGGATTTCCTCCCCACGGGCAGTCTGAGAGGTGGGAGCACACCAAACGAGACATTTCATCACGCTTCAAAGTTGTGTCAGCGACAGGACAGATAGATAGAATGTTAAATAATCTTCACAACTTTCCGATAAACTGTTTGGATTAAACTAATTGTTGTACGTAGTTCTTACCAACATACAGCGCTACTAGAGGAAATCAGATCTCCAAGGCATTAAACGAGAACATGAAGCAAACGTCTGAGAGACAGTCTCCGCTTCAGCTCAATGTGACGTCCGAACCAGATCAAAGATTATGTTCAAATGCCGGCCAGAGGAGGTACAATTTCGTAAACTTGCATTTTTTTTAAAGGAAAACACCCTGCTTTTCAGTTGTTGCTGTCGATGCTGGAAAACATTGTTGCAACAATGGAGATCAAAGTGGTTTAAAACAGGAAATCCCTTGAAGCATAAACTTTGTGTTTGCTTTGTTGATTGTGACCGTGCGTGATTTTTCTTCTGTCTTTCGAGGATAATTTTAATATAAATGTTTGAGGTTAGGATGACGTCGTATAGCAAAACGTTCATATCAAGTTTAATCAAAATGGAGCATTTGCTTCAAACTGAGAGGGCAATATGATGATCGGATAAGCTTATTTTTAAGGAAGGAAAGTGGGTTAGAAGAACTCAAAAGTGGTAGCAAAGTTATGATACGTAAAATGGTGTAATTACGTTGTAATCATATAACTGAGAATAAAACATTGCACTGCTTTGAAGCAACGTTCTTTATTCATACTTCAGTGATGGTCGTGGATAATGTGCAGGGGTTTGATTTCCTTGTCCTTCATATCGAATTCTCTTTGAAGCCGGTTGTGGCGTCTATAGTCTCTCAGTTCGCGGAAATTATGCCATCAAACCGGCGAGAAGTCCTCAGCTGTTTCAAGTACCTGCAGGTGACATTAGCAATACCGAGTACACGTGCCTAATTACAATTGACGCTCGTGAGCGTAATTTACGTGGATTGGGGCCTTATGGTTTGTCATTCAGCAAGACTCCCTGAACGGGGGGATCAGCCCATGTCTAGGCTTCTGTATATAGAGAACAAGACAACGCAGAGAGACAAACAGGGCGTAATTTCTCAAGTCCAATTTTTGGGTTACAGTCCACAAATTTGAGGATTTTTTCTAAATAAATATATAGCAGCCTTCACTAGACTGGGTCTCGTATTTGTGATGACAATCGAATGTAAGATCCTGGTGACAGATTCCCCCCAGTCACGTGTTAAATTTGCTCCTCTGGTTTTGATAACACCGGAGCCCCCCCCCCACTGTATATAAATGATTTATATCACTTATCGACACTCATTTGGGAAGATTTGACGAGAATCTTATAAATTTATGAACACAAAGCGATGTGATTACTTCATTTATTTTTAAGTCTATCAAAGTGAGCTCATTAAATTTTCCACAGATTACTCGACTCGAGGCAGAGCCGACCTGACTTATAAAAGGCAGACATTTTGTTTATTTAGTTGGTTGGTTAAACTTGAAGACGAGACGCTAAAGGATAAGAGAAGATCAGCACACTAACTAACAAAAGCGAAGTATTTCATAACTCTGATTTTAGGTAGAAAATATGGCAGTTTGTGAGAGACGGGATTAAGTAATAGGAGTATAAGAAAAATACACAACGAGGAACTTCAAAAGATAGGCTACATTCCACGCTAAATATCGTTCGAGTGTTAGAAATAGTATTTTCCGTAATTTTAGTAGAATTACGTTGATGTTTAACATTGTACGTAACCTACAGACTGGCCACTGAAGATGACCGTTTGGGGGCCGAAACGCTCATGGTCTATAATATATTACTGTTCAGTGTTAATAATAGTTTTTGGTTATATACAATCGACAGAGTGGTTAATTCATTCAAAGATTGGGTGGGCGAGACATGTAGGATCCTACGTTAAAATGGGAATACAAACATGGACAATGTACGCCGACAATGACATCACAGGACTTGCAGACTGCATTAAACGAAATAATAGAAATGGGCGAAAACTAATGACCTCCAAACGAATAAAGAACAGACATATATGACTGTGAAGATTTATGTGTTTTGAGTTGTTGCGTTGTGTAGTCTGGTCGATGTTTAAAAACGTTTCAGAGGTCATACTACGTCATCAGGGCGATGAATAACATCGACCAGACTACACAGCGCAAGAACCCAGAAGACAGAAATCTTCATACTCACCGCTGTGAGAACCTCAAGTCTTACATATATGATTGCGTTGAGGAAGGACGCCAAAGAATATCCTCGTGTTCTGTTCCGTTTTACAACATGCCAAAAGCCACAGAGTTTCACATATTTCCGCTGTTAGTGTTGTTAAAAAAATCGTAAAGGAATTGATGCTTTTTAACGAAGGCAAGGTTTAGCTACCGGAGAAAGGATTCAGGAAGGGATTTCCTCCCCACGGGCAGTCTGAGAGGTGGGAGCACACCAAACGAGACATTTCATCACGCTTCAAAGTTGTGTCAGCGACAGGACAGATAGATAGAATGTTAAATAATCTTCACAACTTTCCGATAAACTGTTTGGATTAAACTAATTGTTGTACGTAGTTCTTACCAACATACAGCGCTACTAGAGGAAATCAGATCTCCAAGGCATTAAACGAGAACATGAAGCAAACGTCTGAGAGACAGTCTCCGCTTCAGCTCAATGTGACGTCCGAACCAGATCAAAGATTATGTTCAAATGCCGGCCAGAGGAGGTACAATTTCGTAAACTTGCATTTTTTTTAAAGGAAAACACCCTGCTTTTCAGTTGTTGCTGTCGATGCTGGAAAACATTGTTGCAACAATGGAGATCAAAGTGGTTTAAAACAGGAAATCCCTTGAAGCATAAACTTTGTGTTTGCTTTGTTGATTGTGACCGTGCGTGATTTTTCTTCTGTCTTTCGAGGATAATTTTAATATAAATGTTTGAGGTTAGGATGACGTCGTATAGCAAAACGTTCATATCAAGTTTAATCAAAATGGAGCATTTGCTTCAAACTGAGAGGGCAATATGATGATCGGATAAGCTTATTTTTAAGGAAGGAAAGTGGGTTAGAAGAACTCAAAAGTGGTAGCAAAGTTATGATACGTAAAATGGTGTAATTACGTTGTAATCATATAACTGAGAATAAAACATTGCACTGCTTTGAAGCAACGTTCTTTATTCATACTTCAGTGATGGTCGTGGATAATGTGCAGGGGTTTGATTTCCTTGTCCTTCATATCGAATTCTCTTTGAAGCCGGTTGTGGCGTCTATAGTCTCTCAGTTCGCGGAAATTATGCCATCAAACCGGCGAGAAGTCCTCAGCTGTTTCAAGTACCTGCAGGTGACATTAGCAATACCGAGTACACGTGCCTAATTACAATTGACGCTCGTGAGCGTAATTTACGTGGATTGGGGCCTTATGGTTTGTCATTCAGCAAGACTCCCTGAACGGGGGGATCAGCCCATGTCAAGGCTTCTGTATATAGAGAACAAGACAACGCAGAGAGACAAACAGGGCGTAATTTCTCAAGTCCAATTTTTGGGTTACAGTCCACAAATTTGAGGATTTTTTCTAAATAAATATATAGCAGCCTTCACTAGACTGGGTCTCGTATTTGTGATGACAATCGAATGTAAGATCCTGGTGACAGATTCCCCCCAGTCACGTGTTAAATTTGCTCCTCTGGTTTTGATAACACCGGAGCCCCCCCCCCCCACTGTATATAAATGATTTATATCACTTATCGACACTCATTTGGGAAGATTTGACGAGAATCTTATAAATTTATGAACACAAAGCGATGTGATTACTTCATTTATTTTTAAGTCTATCAAAGTGAGCTCATTAAATTTTCCACAGATTACTCGACTCGAGGCAGAGCCGACCTGACTTATAAAAGGCAGACATTTTGTTTATTTAGTTGGTTGGTTAAACTTGAAGACGAGACGCTAAAGGATAAGAGAAGATCAGCACACTAACTAACAAAAGCGAAGTATTTCATAACTCTGATTTTAGGTAGAAAATATGGCAGTTTGTGAGAGACGGGATTAAGTAATAGGAGTATAAGAAAAATACACAACGAGGAACTTCAAAAGATAGGCTACATTCCACGCTAAATATCGTTCGAGTGTTAGAAATAGTATTTTCCGTAATTTTAGTAGAATTACGTTGATGTTTAACATTGTACGTAACCTACAGACTGGCCACTGAAGATGACCGTTTGGGGGCCGAAACGCTCATGGTCTATAATATATTACTGTTCAGTGTTAATAATAGTTTTTGGTTATATACAATCGACAGAGTGGTTAATTCATTCAAAGATTGGGTGGGCGAGACATGTAGGATCCTACGTTAAAATGGGGTGAGGTGGGGGGGGGGGGGAGATCCAACGTCGACATTTAAAATGACGGCGAAACAAAGTTTGTTCTGCGGTTGAATAATTATCAGCTGTGAAGTCCTATTTTTCGCGTAACGACCTCATTCGGTTACTCAAGTCTTACATCCCAGATCAGGAACTTAAAAATGTTCACTTAAGTCGAACGAAATATTTTATAAGTTCTTTGATTCCAGAAGTGACATCATTTCTGGAGGGAATATCTTCTAGACGTCACACGACCACATGGCTGGGACGTCCACCGCGTTAGGTCGAGACGCGGAATGCGAAACCACGCCTCAACGGACTTACATGCGAGCAGACGACAAGAACTGGGATCTGATGGGACTGAATCTGACATTGCTCTCACTGGCAGGAGTCCTCCCCACCCCAAACATCGCTTCCAGCTCTTGGAAACTCCGGTTCTACCACGCCTATCCCTCCCTCATGTTGGTTCTGTATTTGATGGTGTTTACAGCTCAGTGTCTCGCCTTGTACAAATTCTGGGGAGACCTGGATGCCATCACAGACAACGCCTTTACCATGGTCGGCGTCTTCATGTGCTACATCCAGGCAGCCTACGCAGTCACAAACAGTCGAAAAATCCTCCGCCTCGTCGACACACTACAGATGAAACTCACGCCCCAGATGTTGACTCTGGCCTCCGGGGAAGATCAATCAATCATGGTCGCAAAAACTGCTCGGAAGACCAGGGCGCTGACGTGGACGATGTTCGTTATCGTCCACGGGATGCTGATCTCTTGGATTGCAATGCCGATAATCCAGAAGTACAGTCACGAACCTGACGAGGAACACCGGAACGCAGACAAGCCGTCGCCTTACTTCTGTTTCATAATTTGGCTACCGTTCGACGCAACGCGCTCTCCGACGTACGAAATCGTCTACACGATCCAGACGATATGTTTCCTGATGGCGTGTCTGTACTACACCTCGATGAATACCGTCTTCATGACTTTCATCATTCACACGGCCACGCAGTTCAGGGGCCTCGCGATGTCGCTCCGAGACATGGACAAGCTGTTCCCCGCGCAGGACATGGGCCTCGAGGACAGGCGTCTCCCGAGTGGCGTCGAATTAAATGCGCATTTCATAGAGTGCATCAAGCATCACCAGGCAATCATCAGGTACGTCTCGGGGTTTAAAGACGCCTCGCTTCGTGTCACTTTCGCCTCTATCATCAGCTTTGGCCTGCAAACCTAACCTCAATTAATTCTGAGGGCATTTCTGTGACACCGCACTGTTCAAGTCTCTCGACAGATCCATTTTGAGTTGCCACTAAATCGTCCTCCTCTTCTGCAGATTCGCTAAGGAACTCAACGAGGTCCTAAGTCCACTTCTACTCTTCTATTTCTTCTGCAGTCAGCTCATCATGTGCGTCGTCACATTCCAGGTGGTTCTGGTAAGTTCGATGACGTAACATAACAAATCTTACCGCCAGTCCTTCATAATTCTTAATACACAGCATTTTAGTACTGAATTTACAGTAATATGATCAAATATATGCATACTAGCCACGGTGGTCTAGCGGTTAGAACGCTGGCCTTGTAATCCTGGGGTCTCGGGTTCGAATTTATAACTTGTGTTGGGCAAGGCCGTGGTCTAGGCAACGCGGAGTTTTCCTCCGTGGCATCCCAACAATTACTCTATTCACACACAGAAGAAGGCAATGGCAAACCACTCCTGGATCATCTGCCAAGAACGTATATGAACAGGTCCCAGTCCGAGAAAAGGATGGAAGGATCCTGTTCATATGGACCTGTCCTCAGACAGAACACTAAATAATAAAAAAAAACATACTGGCTAGTCAGTAACTTTCTGTACAAAGCAATTGCATTAGCGAAGTATGTTTATTTTTAAGAAGATGCCATATTTAAAATATCACACATTATCAATCATGATGATATTAATAGCATGGAATTAAAATACCAATCACCAGCTCTCGTGGAAAGCACAGCTCTGGAAACAGCGCTAAAACTGTTTAGTTATATAAAATCCTGATGGAAATCTCCACAGCAAAGAACTGATCTTAGATTCGCAGTGAGCACGTGATGAGTCAGTTTCTGTCTTCTGCTGCAGAGTTGGGGTCAGGGGAAAAGCGTGCTCAAGTTCGTCCTGGGACTGGCCGCGGCAGCTTGCGGGCCGCTCGTGTTCTGCTGGTTCGGCACTGACATCATGCAGGAGGTGAGAGGTCAAGTAATTTCTTCCACGCCTCGTTGATGAGTCGCTCCTCTGTTTCGCTCGCGGTGTCTCAGTAAGACGAGATAAATTCTTGTGGCTTGCAGAGCTTGGCAGTGCAGCAAGCAGCCTACGGGTGCAACTGGTATCACCACCCCCCAAGCTTCAAGTTTCTCCTGTCTGTGGTAATCATGAGGGCCCAAAAACCTGTGCACCTCAGCGCAGGCATGTTCTACGAAGTCTCTCTGACGACATTCACTCAGGTAATGATTTTAAGCATTGTCAATATTGTTACTAAATTTTCTCCATCACAATTATTGGTCATCATTTCATTTATTCGTCTGTTAACTTTGTGGGCGGACGAATAAATAAAACTGGAAAGCACAAGGCAAATCAGTCTCAGCGCATTAAAATGAACCACTTCCGTTCCTGAAATAAAAGGTATTTTTAAAGTATTTTCTGTCCTCAAACACACCTGCGCCGTTGTATAAATAATTTTAGCGGCAGCTGCTCCTAGCACTTGGAGATGAATTATGCAGTTCCTGCCAGGAGCCAGGAAGTGACAGTTTCATTACAGTTCATAAATTAACTTTCGGTGGGCACACGGCTTATTGAGGTTGTTACCAGCACTGCGGCGGTAACCATTACTGGAATCATTTCATAATATCTTATTCTTTTAAATCTTACACTAAAATCCACTCTGGTATTATCATCACTGTCACAATTGCTGAAAATATTATACACCAACTGAACACTTTTGCAACACGCTACAACGTTCAAGAACAAAGATTTTTTTCTGGTCGTGTTTAATGTGCGTCTGACTTTCAGATGCTGAATACTGTGTACACGTACTTCGCTGTACTGAAGCAGCTGTATGACGAATAGACAGCGAGCATTTGTTCACATCAGGATGTGCAACGTTCAAGCTACGACATATCCGGCGTCACCATTTACATATCCCTTTATTCCGACACTGTATTTACTTGAACAAATAGATTAAAAAGAAAAGGCTTCAAACCCAGAGCGAATACAGTTTAAGTACTACATTTCTGTTCTTAAATCTTTGCAAAAATTGATACATTAACAGTTGTTTCTTGGAACAAACAACTCGGTTGCGGGTTTCCTTGTCTTGAACCGAGCATTTATGAGTAGCGAGTGACCAGCACAATTTCTACTCAATCCTGATTTGACTGCCAGAGCCATCTAGCAATGCATCAGGAGACTTGGGTGAGAAATGGCCGCTGGAATTTGCTTACGAAACATCTCGTTCATGCTCGTAAGATTCTTTTTACATGCCGTAAATCTACGACATGGAACTGCCAGCTTTACTTCGCCTCTGAATAAAGCTGTGCTAAGGATTTTTATAACCCTAGGCCAGGGTTGAACCCGCGAACCTTGGCCCCCAGTGGCAAGCACGATAACCACTAGTCCACCGAGGGCGACGATATATTAATAGTAAGGACATTAATTGGTGATTATTAAATCGTCATTGTAACATACGGAATTCTGGTTTACAGTCAGTTTCCAGCAAGCAGTAATCATTCTCACAGTCTGTGAAATGTACATTTTAAGTGCTGACGCAGTAAGAACGCCTTCACTGACATGACAAAGTACTATTAATCCTCAAGACACGTACAAAACTGCTTTATTAACGCGTATTTAGAATCAGACATAAATATATTAATTACTGACATTTCCGTAATTAGTGACGAATCATAAAATTTTGCGAAATAGAGCACGGTTCAACGAAGAATGCTCTATCCTGGTAAGACGGAGGAAACAGCAGAACTCTGAGGAATAAGAAGAGGGAGTCTCTCAAAGATCAGAATAAGCGAGCTGGAAACGAAGAGCAAACATATAAACATCAAAGAGTTGTGTAGGGGCATAAGTGAATTCAAGCAGGGTTACAAACCTAGGACACACTCGATCAAGGACGAGAATGGTTATCTGCTAGCGGACTCAAATGGCACTGTAGACAGATGGAAGGATTACTTTAGTAAGCTAGTAGCTGATCAATTTAATGAGCCTGAAGTACGTACAGCAGAACCCTTCATCGTGGAACCGAGCCTTAACGTATGAATATTTCATTAACAAGTAAAATGGTTTGTAAATTATCAAGTTTCTTTTGTTCTCAACTTGCACGGTGCATCTTCTGCAGGAATTTTCCATCTTTGAGATTGCACTTGCAAAGTTGTCCTCTTCAGCCTCGGACAAGGTGGAAGGGGGTAAGCATCGGGAGCCAATGGGAGGAGGACAGACGTAGCTGAAACATGCAAGAGAGAGAGAGAGAGGGAAAAGGAAATGATCCCTGTCTCTTTTGCATGTCCGAGCTACAAATGACCTTACCCTGCTTCAGGCCAGGCTCTTGGTCTGCCCTCACCCGATGCCGAGTTCCTTCCCCACTGGCCCACCTAACGTTCAGCCTTCACCGACTGGTTCCTATATCTCAAAGCAATACCTCGTGCACGGCTTACTCGTCACCCTGATGATGGAGGCAGATCGCACCTCTGTAACATCAGTAAACTTCTACCGATCCATATGAGCGCAACAACTCAGAAGACAGCAATGTTCGTAATTGTTGTAGTCAGGTCTTCACACCTGGAGTTGAACGTAAAACTTCAGCTTTCAGGGTCAAGGGATGTTAAATTTTGAAATGCAATCCAGTTGGATAACTTACAAAATTTAACCAGGCTCATCTCCAGAAGCTACATTTTACATTAGCAGCCTCATCTGTTTCCTCCTCAGATTCCATGAAGCTCTCCTCAATGTCAATCCCCGATTCAATCTCATTCTGCCGCTGCATCTCCTGCATCTCGTCCTCCACCTTATCCACATCCAGCTGTGTTGCTATTACAATACGCTCGTCCCTTTTCTCCTCGATGACAGCAGCTGTCGTCTTATAATGGGGCTTCATATTCTCAAACTGCGAACTAAGAAGGATTTCTTCTTCATCGAAAGGCAGGCCACTTTTCATAATCCTGTCTGTATCACATCCAATGGCAGTCAACTCATTTTCTGTGCCAAACCCAGGCCCATCCTCCTCTGCTTCTTCCTGGTCTCTCGTTCTTCTGGCCTGCAAACAATTTCACAACGCACATCAAACGCCTTGCAAGACTTTGATTCCCATCATTCAGAAGGTATAAACCGACTAACTAAACCACGCAAAGGAAACAGCTTACTTTACTCGACACTTTTACTTTTTAATGTTTAAAATCACCAACTTACGAGAACCATTGCATAATGCAATAACATTGGTCAACACGTAAAATGCAAATGAAACTAACCAATCTTGACTAATATTAGGCTGCTGAACACGAAAATCAAATTAAAATTTGTCGACTGGCTCCTGTTTTCGAATTGCGGTCGGGGTCTCATACTAGCGAGTTACTCTTCATTATCATCAGTTTTAGTACCACCACGCTCTTAAAACGTGACCAGCAACAGCCACCCCGCTCAGCATTATGCGATAAGTTGTTGCCGCCTCAAATGCATCCTCAACTCCTGCAGTATTCCTCGAATCCGGCCAGGTATTGGGTGATTTCTTCTCAGTTAGCGGTTCTCTGCAAAGATTCCTACTTCTTGCCCCGTAATTGTGTGAATAGTCCGAATAACTTCTGTAAAGTAAACTTACTTTCATGCCCATAACAAGAAATGACCCAAAAATTGTTGCACAGTGTAATCTCAAAAAATTACAACTGGCAACATGATTTAGTTTCTACGTCAACAGCAGCGGCCGATAACGCAATGTAAGCACGCCCCGAAAGTCATAAATTGGAGACTCGGTACTATTGTTCTGAGTAAACGGTGTCCCTAGTAACACACTACTGTCACGGTCACTACTACGAGAAGAGAGAAATACTGTAAAAGCAAAATTTCTTAACACTTCAAAGCACAAACTCATGGGACTACCAACAAGAAGTTTAGTCTCATTATGAAATTAGCTGGCACAGAACTTTCGTAAGGAACAAATGTTGGACATCCATGATGAAAACCCGCATCAAATGTTTGCGCCAGACCGCGTAATTAATTCATAACTATATTTTTCTTTTTTTGTCTTAGTGTGACAAGTTTTGTGAAACAACTACTACTGTTTAATATTACCGTGTCGAGAGCGCAAAAATAATAAAAAGCAGTTTAATGGGAAGCGACTTTTATTCATCATTGATTTACATTACCGCAGCACCCCAGGCGATTACAAAACGTTACAAATATGTCGTGCACAACGAAACAGCTGAGCTGTTGTCACTTATAAATGCAATCTGAATGCCTCGGTCGTCCTGCGAATGCTGTCACAACCTTGATTATGGAGATTACACCATCTTTTACTTCTTAGCTGTTCAACTCAGACAAATCGTACACGTAACACTGTTTCAGAATTACCAAAACATGTGAATTTACTATGTAATGTATCAACCAAATGGGGGAGGGGGGGGGAGAGAAGAAATTAAACCCTAATCAAGGAAAATTACTGTCATACAAACACGTTACAAAGTAACTGAAAAACGAAGAAAAAAAACCTGTAATGTGATCATTTCATTTCTTAAACTTAACAAGAGTGAACTTAAAACATAATGCCACTGAGTACCTTCTCCTTATTCAAGGTTTACGTTTCTTCATCTGTGCAGTCGAGAGGGTCCTGTAATTCCGTGTCGGCCAACACTAATCTCTTTAAAGACGCAAACTTTTCCACCGGGTTCTGATTTTATTTGTATAAGTTTATGTAGCTTTTTAACAAACAATGACACAATCACGAGATCCTGCCCGATGCAGCTGTCCTGAATCTCCGGGTCAGCTTCCAGCTTACATGATCGCCTCTAACGGAATTTTTCACGCTTCTACGTCTCCTGACCTCATCTCCTATGCCTCCTGACCCCCCACCCCCCCCCCCCGCCCCCCCCCCCCCCCCCCCCCTGAAGGCGCACACCCAACTTCAGTAAAAGCGAACTGCACCATTGTATATTTATTTTATTTTATTTATTGTTCTGTCTGACGACAGGTCCATATGAACAGGATCCTTCCATCCTTTTCTCGGACTGGGACCTGTTCATATACGTTCTTGGCAGATGATCCAGAAGTGGTTTGCCATTGCCTTCTTCTGTGTGTGAATGAAGTAATTGTTGGGATTGACGACAGGTCAGGTCCATATGAACAGGATCCTTCTTCCATCCTTTTCTCGGACTGGGATCTGTTCATATACGTTCTTGGCAGATGATCCAGCAGTGGTTTGCCATTGCCTTCTTCTGTGTGTGAATGGAGTAATTGTTGGGATGCCACGGAGGAAAACTCCGTGTTGCCTAGACCACGGCCTTGCCCAACACAAGTTATAAATTCGAACCCGAGACCCCAGGATTACAAGGCCAGCGTTCTAACCGCTAGACCACCGTGGCGGTTACCATTGCATACAAGAAATTTTAAAGAACACTAATAGGCAAGAGGAGCTGAAATGTTGGGCCTCGGCTATTAATCTTGTTAAAAGGAGACTCAACTACACACAACTGTGTAACGGACATAAACCACCAACCTGTCAAACGAAATGGAAGAAGGAAATTTACATGTCTGTTGCATAAAGAGGTTACAAGTTTTATGTCTCACTGAAGTTCCTGTAAAGAATTGGATTACTGGAACGAAACAAAGCTGCTTACCATCAGTTTGAACTCCATGGACAATAACACTGCCTCTGAGAAAATAAGAAGCTCTCTGAAGTTGCAGTGTTCTTCCACTGCGACTGGAATCAGCTGCAAACAAAACAGAATCGTGCTGAGACCCGGGCAAACAAATCCTGAGTTTCATCGGTTGATTGGAAAACAAACAAAAGCGAAATGTTACACCAGTGGTTTAATCTTAATATAATGAATCCTGACCATTTCGCCCCCTTCAAAGATCCGCCGCCTTATAAGCGATAAGCGGACTCATCGAGACCGGCGATTCAGAATGTTGGTATACGTACGCGTTTAGTGAAAATATGAAAACTGCATCGCGCGGGGCCTTCCTTGAAAAGCTGAAACTTATTCAGCCAACATCTGATGAAGATTTATTACCACATTGAAAAAAATATTGCTATTGCACCCTATCCTGAGCCAGTTCAATCCCGTCCACATTATCAGCCATTTTCACAATGCCTACCCATGTGGTCTCTTACCTTGAGATTTACTGATAAAACGGTTCTTGTGAATGTCCGTGTGAGCACGTGCACGTCTACGTGGATGTGTGTGTGTATTTTTCTCACTTTCCCCTTTCAGTGACGCACATTCCGTCAACTGCACCCTCCTTAATTTAAAAAGAATATTTATGGAAGAAGAGTACAGGCATACCTCGTTCTATTGGGCTTCGCATATATTGCGGTTTTTACACATTGAAGGTTTGTGGCAACCCTGCGTCGAGCAAGTCTAACGGCGCCATTTTTCTAACATCACGTGCTCACTTCGTGTCTCTGTGTCACATTTTGTTAATTCTTGCATTGTTTTTTTTTAGACATTATACATTTTATGGACGAAAGGAGTCTTCCAATTCTTATCTACTTTACAGACATCTTTAAATAGTGAATGACCTCAATTTATCTCTTGATATCATAACACAAATATCTCAATCCTCAGCGATAACGCAAAACCTTTTACTACAGAACTAGCTTTGTGGAAAAGAAACACGCGAGTCAGAAACTCATCAGTGAGAATGAAATAGACTTGGAACATATTACGGATACAGGGATGCTGCACCACAAGAATGTGCACGGTGAATTTGTATGTCAACAGATGAAAATGTGCAATCAATCTCAGAAAGTCTGACATGGCCGAATTTTGGATATCTGTGAAGAAAGAAAGAACTCCCCGAATTGTCAAAAAAGCAGATCTCGGAGTGGCAATTTCATCCGCCAGTCCACAAACGGCAAGTATAACATCGAACGCCCCAAGCTCGAGTGTCTCATTGGATTTATTAATTTTTGTTTCGCTTGAGCAGCAATACGAAAAGCAACAGGAATCGGTACAACAGGCTAGGGTTGCCCACAAAAAAAGTTATTAAAAAATATGGGGTAAAGTGAGGCTGTGCATCACCGATCAAGAGGACGGCATGGAGCGCCTTACCCTATTCTCTCCAACGCTGGAAGAATGAGTGCCAACCATATCAGTCAGTCCCATTCTTCCAATGTGCAATCGGAGACCTCAATTTGTTTATTATTTTCTACGGCAGTAATTATTTCCATTTTATTCACCTCGTTAAGAAGAGGCACCGTAACACTGTCAAACGTTCCCAAAGCATCCGCCATCCTGTCACATTCAATTCCTATTTCTTCAGCTTTCTTCTCTCTATCGCGGAGCTCTTCAAGTTCTGCGTCGACACCGGCACGATCTCGTAATCCCATTCGTAGGACGTCCCTTTGAGCGGCAAGATCCGCCTGAACGCTCGAAGACTGGAAATGTAATTCACTCAATGCAGCCTGCTGATTCTCGACTTTCAACAGAAGACAATCATGTACGTTTCCGATGTTTTCTTCTATCCTCTCGATCATATTACTTAGAGCGTCGCGTTCCTCGCTCAACCAAGAGCCTTTCTGACAATCAGAATATATCACATATACACCAGCCATCCCCAGAGAATCCACCTCTTCTTCCAGTTGCTCACTCACATCATAAGCCTCAACCGCTAACCGCTTCAGCAACGTTAATTGTTTCTCCATGTCACTGCACGAATCCAATTCATTTTGCAGCTCAATGTTCTGTTCCTCGAGTCGCCGTTTTCTGTCCCTCAAGTCTTCTAAGAATGCTCGCTGTTGTGGTATCCTTCCAATCACCATGTTCCCACGCTCTTTCATGACAGCCGCCTTCTTCGCAAAATACGGCTCCAAACTCGCCGCCTTTCTTTTCCTATGAAGTGTTTCATGTTCTGCATTAACACTAGAATAACCTTGTGAACTCATCTGCGACATGTTCCCTTCAACATCAATATTACTCTGACTGCTTGTAGATGCGTAATGTAACTGCCTATACGCAGCCTGCTGTTCCATCACGCTCATCAGAATTTTACGTTCGTATCTTACGTAATCATTCGTCCTGTTAGCCACAGAATCCATGTATTGAGACAAGACAATACTCTGGGAGCCTTCATCACTATTGCAAGCTATTCCGAGAACGTCTACGTCACCCTTCTTCATAGCCTCCAGCTTCTCTTCCAGTTGCTCACTCAACTCATCAGCCTCATATGTTTCGTGCAGAAGACAATCATGTACGTTTCCGATGTTTTCTTCTATCCTCTCGATCATATTACTTAGAGCGTCGCGTTCCTCGCTCAACCAAGAGCCTTTCTGACAATCAGAATATATCACATATACACCAGCCATCCCCAGAGAATCCACCTCTTCTTCCAGTTGCTCACTCACATCATAAGCCTCAACCGCTAACCGCTTCAGCAACGTTAATTGTTTCTCCATGTCACTGCACGAATCCAATTCATTTTGCAGCTCAATGTTCTGTTCCTCGAGTCGCCGTTTTCTGTCCCTCAAGTCTTCTAAGAATGCTCGCTGTTGTGGTATCCTTCCAATCACCATGTTCCCACGCTCTTTCATGACAGCCGCCTTCTTCGCAAAATACGGCTCCAAACTCGCCGCCTTTCTTTTCCTATGAAGTGTTTCATGTTCTGCATTAACACTAGAATAACCTTGTGAACTCATCTGCGACATGTTCCCTTCAACATCAATATTACTCTGACTGCTTGTAGATGCGTAATGTAACTGCCTATACGCAGCCTGCTGTTCCATCACGCTCATCAGAATTTTACGTTCGTATCTTACGTAATCATTCGTCCTGTTAGCCACAGAATCCATGTATTGAGACAAGACAATACTCTGGGAGCCTTCATCACTATTGCAAGCTATTCCGAGAACGTCTACGTCACCCTTCTTCATAGCCTCCAGCTTCTCTTCCAGTTGCTCACTCAACTCATCAGCCTCATATGTTTCGTGCTCAGATTCCATGAAGCTCTCCTCAATGTCAATCCCCGATTCAATCTCATTCTGCCGCTGCATCTCCTGCATCTCGTCCTCCACCTTATCCACATCCAGCTGTGTTGCTATTACAATACGCTCGTCCCTTTTCTCCTCGATGACAGCAGCTGTCGTCTTACAATGGGGCTTCATATTCTCAAACTGCGAACTAAGAAGGATTTCTTCTTCATCGAAAGGCAGGCCACTTTTCATAATCCTGTCTGTATCACATCCAATGGCAGTCAACTCATTTTCTGTGCCAAACCCAGGCCCATCCTCCTCTGCTTCTTCCTGGTCTCTCGTTCTTCTGGCCTGCAAACAATTTCACAACGCACATCAAACGCCTTGCAAGACTTTGATTCCCATCATTCAGAAGGTATAAACCGACTAACTAAACCACGCAAAGGAAACATTTCACTGGACAGTCAGGTCAGATTATTAGTGTTTCACAATTGTGCTATGACGCCACTCAAAAACCAAGCTATAATTATTAAGTACCATACAGTGTCTGCCACTGAAGGCACGCAACAGAGTAACATTTTTAAAGTGAGAGTCCAATGTTAAGAAAGCTGGTAACATACTATTACGAGGAGAAAGAAACTTTTTAAAATGTTTCCTGCTATTTCGTATTTGAATATGATTTCACAAATTGTACGCCCAATTCTTGTACCAGGACAGTCATTGCCAGATACTTAAGACATTAACAAGAGGTATTTATTGACATCACACACGGCAACACAAAAATTTAAAGACTTATGGAGGTCATGAAACACACACTAGCAAGCTGCAGGTTTACGAGCCACTGTTCTAAAGTAAGGAAGCCATTTTATAAAGTTTACTCTGCGAAAATTAATCTTTAAAGCAGTTTAGTACTCATATTCAAACTCTGCGTATTTCTCTGAATGTGATGTAAAAATTTGAAGAACAAAAATTCCTTCTAGATCTATTGAGGCTGAAGTGAAATGTACCTTTAAGACTTAATATTCAAGTATCTTATGTATCCAGGTGTGAGTAAAGTTTAAATGTCCCATGATAATGAAGGTTTTATGTAATATTTATGCAAATCATCAATCAATGCCATATTGTGGGCTATGACATTACAAATTCCTGTTTGCTGGGAAGCGTACAGCACCTTATTTGTCGCGAATTTTTGAATTAACACAAAATTATGTTTTCCCAGTATCAAAATAACAAAATTCCTCTCTGGATTGACTATTCTTTTAAAGCCTTTACATGAGCCAACAGATACTAACTTCCTGGAACATGACAATCAATTCCAACTGTACTTACATCATCCACACCAGAACACAAATCACAGACAATCTGCACATCTTCTGCAATTGCTAACCATTTTGCAAGATTCTCGTAGCTGACCTAAAAAAAAGAAGAATTACATTTAAACTGAGAAGTTTCTGCTAACAGCAGAACTTCTTACTGTTGAAACAACAATTCCTCCTCCCACAAACATCCAATGGCATTGACAACGAACAATAACACAAATTCTTTCACTCCATAGCTAAAAATCAATATAGCAAAAATGGTTCACTTATATTGAATGAAATCACCATACCCCAAAAGTTCATGTTAAAAACTGAGACCCTTTAAATTCATTCAATATATTTCATCAGAATATCACGGGTTCAATCAGCAAATGAGGAATTACTAAATTCTCTTGAAATATACAGTACAAATCCACAGACATTGTCTTGAAGTGGACATCACATGGGAGAACACCTCACACTGCCTGGTTTTATGTATTTCAGCTGACGAACTCTACAGACGGGGCGCATAAATTTTTGTTAATGAACGTGAATTTACAACAAAATTGACATTTCACATCTCTGCAATTCACCTTAATTATACCAAACTTCTACAGAGCCCCCTCACACGATTTTAATCAACATATAAAAAGATTACATGCCAACTTAAAATAGCCATATAATCCTAATAAATGTTAATATTAATTTATCTTACTGAAATTCACCACAAACAATGTCTAAACTCCCTACTAGCATATTTAAACCTCATGTAAATAGCTAATTCCCACACAAGAATTTAAAATCACTCCATCACTGAGACTGGTAACTTATTTTTAGATAGTTCCAGGAAAGAATATATTTCCAATGAACTGGTGACAAAAAATATAGAATGTCTTCAATTATCATAGTTACAGGAAAAAAAAAATCAAACTTATAAATGAAGACAATATTAACAGATTTAAAAGCCATCTAGGCTTTGAAAACTGGGACTCAGCATTGAGCAGCCATGATGTAATAAAAAACTCAAGATATAAACAACTACATATCTTGGCCTACAAATTTACAACAACTTAAACTGGAAAACACGTATTAAATACATTAATCCCTAAACTATGCTCAGCATGCTTTGCTATGACTGTAACATCACATCCTTGATTTGGGACTATGAAAGATCTATGGAATGTAAATTAATTCTATTCTACATCTGAGTTTTTAATTTGTAGTGACATAAATGCAGGCTGTCTCAATGAAAACGACCACAAAAACAACTATCATCTAAAGCTTTCTTTGGAAACTAAGTATACACCATTTTCCCCAATATACCACCTGAGGTTGCTGGTAGCCCAAGAATAATTCATTATACAAAAAACAACTACATTCTTTGCTAACACAGAATGTTTCATTCTATAAACTTTGAAACAAAAACTCACAATGTCTCCTGTAGTGTCTAATAAAATATTTTTCTAGACTAAGCACATGTTCCGTATTTTGCCTATCAGATATTAATGAAGAGTCCCTTACAATCAATAATAATGCTGTAGCAACTAATACAATACCTTCAAAACAGAGGACCAGAAAAATAAGATATTTAAACGCACATACCTTAATATGATGAGGAATTCCTACGGTTTAAAAGACACATAATCCTTTCAAAGGTTATAGTAGCTGAATGGTATGAATTAACATTAATACATCTACCGTTTTCTTATGTACACCTGTGCGCTTTTCCTATATTATTATATATCTACCGTTTAGCATTCGATTTATGGAAAACTTTTATCGTTTATTAAATCCAAAATACAGTCAAAACGTAATCATTTCTTCGTTTTGTACTTTTTGATTTATTCCTCACCACACACACAGCCATACTTTTTAATCCACGGAACGTACGTATAGACGAAAAACATTTACCTTTGGTGTTTGTGTGCTCTCTACTTCCTGTAGGAGATAGTTTCTCCGCTCATGAGGATTTAGACTCCATGACCATGGACATGTTTCCTCAGATAAATATTTCATTTTGCATGACAGTTCTCCACACACAAACCATATCACAAAAGCAGTATTATTATGTTGTCATCTGAATAACTAGTCTGTTTCTACGGAAACCTTTCAACAATGCAATTCAGTGTTACATTATTTATTATCAGGGCACGGTTACAGAAGTAGTTATTTGGTAACTTCAAGTGTGATTGGGTACACTGTAACAATTGAGTCATGAAGTTCTAGGTTGTTATGTTGGCCCTACTAGTACCGTATTTTATGCTGTTGTGATGAACGTATTTTACGACGAATGGTAGATAACCTCAATTACTGTTAATTTTACCTGATGACGAAAACATCCAATTTCTGAAACGTCGTGTGTTTTTTTTTTTAATATCAGACGATGGACAAAGTCCAAAAATCCAGCAATTTAAAATAATGTTTTCATCCTTGGTTTGTACAGAAGTTTGAATGTTTGTAAAACTAAATATTTTCACACGAAAGCAGGGGTTAAAAAAGGAAACGGACGGATGAAATTATTTTCAAGAAGCACTAACTAGTAGTATCAAAATCAAAACTGGTAGCAGCGTTGTGGATAGTTTCAAATGTTTCAGACACTTGTGCCGTTTTAAGTCTAATTTCCAACACTATTAAAAGTAACAATTGTATTGAAAATTGTGTGCATTACGTGACTCCCAATTATTGGAGAACAGACCAGTGCCTACAGAAATTAAATGAAAATGATTGGTGAATCATAAAAAATTGGAAAATTGGTTGCAGAATATGCCATGAAGCCTGGTTTTCTGGGCATTCACAAAAAACAAGGGCTGAAGTTGTCCACACATTTAACAATGTTGTCTGGGAAATTAATGCAGTTGATCATACTAAATGATTCTTTGATGTACTGTACAGTTTGTGTACAGCTTCATCAAAATTCTAATATGAAAAAAGTAAGTGTGCTTGTTCACTGAGTTTGGGATTAAGTGCAACTGGGCATGCTTATGAGTGTAATGGATTGCATCAGGTGCTTTACTGAAGATGACTGTCTGCTGGAATATTGTACTGGTACAGTCTGGTAGAAGTTCAGAGGTGCTTGCTGCCTCTATATTCAGATTGCCCCTGATGATGGAGGCAGGAAGTACTTTTGTGAAGGTCATGAATAACATTCAACTGTACGCATTAAAACTGTGGTACTTAAAAAAAAGTTTCTGTTCTGAGTTTTGAGCAATGATGAAGGTAGGTTACGAGAGGTACATGGAATAAAAGCATAGAAAAGTGTATTTGAATTTAAACATTGTAATTTATATAACAGCCATTTATGATGCCACAAAATTAATAGATAATGAATCATCCATTTCTGCCCATGTCCTTTTTTTTTTGTTAGTTTCGTAATGTATTATCATGTAATTTCTATTCATGCATACATAACAGCCACACACACAAACACACTTCTAGTCGTTTCTTGCAAGGAATTGAATGAATATTGAAACTACTGCAACTTCTATGGTTTGTAATCTCTGGATCAAGGATATTTCTTCAAATGAAATGTATCAAGAGGCCTGTTTGTAGCAGCTATCAGCATGTGTCCAATTTCTGGTAAAAGTTATTTACAGAAAATTCAGCACTTCATTTCTTATACACGAACTGCATTAAAACAAGTTTCTCCTATTTAAGCCAGGAACATAAAATGTTTAATTAAAAAAAAATATTCATCCATTCCATAAGGCAGAAACATATTACGAGGCTCTTCCACAAAGTAAGTTTCCCACTCGTCCCACAGCTAGCAAACCTTATATTGCGCGAAGCGACTGTGCGTACGTGATAGAGCAATGACGTAGCATGGCGCATGCACTAACGGCACTTCCCGCGTTCTCACAGTAGCATCGTTGCAGCTGTTGAAGATGGAGGTTCTTATTCCAGCTCCCGCCGACTGTGAAGTGCGGTCAGTGATAACGCTAGGCCGCACCCGGCTCGACGGACAGCAAGTCTCCTGCAGGAGTTTAGCTGGGAGGTGTTTAATCATTCACCCTCCAGCCCGGACCTCGCTCCCAGTGATTTCCATCTTTTCCTACCCCTCAAGAAATTCCTGTCCGGTCAGCGTCAGCGTTTTGAGAATGACAGAGAGGCGGAGATGGGTGTCACACCGTGGTTCCAATCCCAGGCGGCAGACTTCTACGACCCAGGTATTCAAAAGTTGGTCCCACGGTATGACCAATGTCTCAATTCCGGTGGCGAATATGTTGAAAAATAGCTGGACACTTGCTGTATCTGTTGCAATAAATATTTCCATGAAATTGTGTTTTGTTTCTGTAAACGGCCCCAGGGAAACTTACTTTGAGGACGAGCCTCGTATCATCAGAATGATGTTGAGAGCTGTAATAGGACAGAACTAAATTTAGAAGTCCATAGGACTGCCCACTAAATTAAAAATTTCCATAACCTGTGCGCAGCATTGGACTGAAGATAAAATACGCAACGTACAACTAAAAATTGACCGTAACATGCGCTCAGGTCACAGCTTTTAAACATGTAATTTAAGAATTCACTTTGAAAACAAATAATTGCTTTCTGTATACTATATGGAGATATATTTTACATGTTTTGGTGAAAACTCTCTGAAGGACGACAGCATGTAATTGTCAGAAGTGATCTGTAGCAACTCGGCACGTCGGAATAAGATGAAAACCCAGAATGATATCGTTATCATCACATTCTCACACAATAGGGGATAATACGTAAGATTCGCCTTCGTTCGGTAAAATTCATCTTCACAGATACATTGAGAAATTCTGCAAAAAAAAATTCAGGAAACTCATTCTGGTTTTTCAAGAGTGTAGCGAAAAGCAGAGACTGTAATTGTAATGTTCATCATTCGATTGAAACAGGAGCAAATAACATCCTTGAATGAACCGGTCAAATTATTGTATATAATTCTTAATGGGACTGTTAACAACTCATAAATCTCATTCTGAAATATCAGTGTGACCACTGTTAACGAAGGCAGTTCTGCCAACTCAAAATGCAGCAATGAAATTTACTCTTGACATCATTTAATGATGTTCTAATGTAATTTTTTGCAATTCTAAAAAAGACTGCTTCGATGTACGTCACGTCTGTCTGATATGTCGGACTTAACGACAGAAAACGTAACTGTGAAACAGCGCAGACCCCCCACGATTAAGTCGGCGTATAAAATTAACGTACGTCGTAACGTCTCGTTACGATTTATTTAGCAGGAGATAAGACCGTGCGACAGCAGAGATCAGCGACTAAGCTGCTACACACTGGCGTTTCTGTTTCAGTGAATCCTTTTTGGCTGCACACGAAACCCACTCTTTTACTACATCTTAAAAGTTGCTTTCAGAACCGCATTCTTTCCCCCATGTTTCAATGTTTGTTGACCTTACAACATGTAATGTTCCCTTGAGCATTAGATTGCAATTATGAAGCACATGGAGTCAAATCCTCACATCCAGACAATAAGATGGTATAAAAATAGCACGCAGACCAATAAGACTTATTTTCAGTTCAGTTGTCTTTAATTTAATAATAAAAAAAAGCAATTTCTAATAAACATCAGTCGGCTATGATCTCGAAACAATTCTACGGCAGACTTTTTAAGAGCCCGTAGCTCAGACACACGATCCATTTTGAAGTGCGCAAAGGAAACAGAAAACTCTCCTAACAAATAATCAATATGACAGTAACAACATTTAGTTTCACATTATGTACAAGTTGACGATCTAATTCAATCTGCCTTTATATATATGTACACTTTTCATATGCACCGTATATTAGAAAACTTTAAAGAACTCTGCTTTATAATAGGAGATGCCTGGAGTCTTTGGTTTTGTAGTATTCTCATAGGTTATACGAGGGTTACTTCCAAAGTCATGGCAACTAATTTTTTTTGGGAGGGGGCAAACACCTTACATTGAAGAATACACATATGAAAGGGCACGATATACTCCTCTGATTGGCTTAGTCAGATCGGGTAGGTGTGAGTGGGTGTAGGTACAGTAGGCAAGAAAAAAGGCACATTACGGAATGACCGTTCAAACAGCGTCAAGAACCTTTTACGACGTTGGAGATGGGAAGTACTACTCCATCTTCCATAGTCACCCGACCTTTCGCCATGTGACTATGACTTAATATCAAAATTGAAACAGCCGTTGCGAGGGAAACGCTTTCGTACGCGAGAGGACATTTCCAATCCAGTTTGGCCCGAGATGGCAAGATTTGGAGATGGTGAAGCTGACGGTATTCGCCGTCTTCCTCGTCGTTGGCAGCGAGTACTTGGTACACTCGGAGACTACTTTGAAGGTTGCTAGTCTTAATGTAAGAATTCTGATTGAACTCACATTGAATTCTTGAATTTCTTTAAACACAATTGAATTTTTCAAGGATTAAAGAATGAAAGAAACCGGTCATTTCGTAATGTGCCTTTCTTCTTGCCTACTGTACCTACACCCACTCACACCTACCCGATCTGACTACGCCAATCGGAGGAGTACATCGTGCCCTTTCATATGTATATTCTTCAATGTAAGGTGTTTGCCCCCCCAAAAATTAGTTGACATGACTTCTGAAGTAACCCTCGTCGTATCTTAATACATACCATAAAAGAGGTATTTTAGTATTAAGTCTTTTCGTGTCTTTCAGAATTCTGTCGTCTGTAAAGAAACTTGGAAACAGCAAAGATAATAAACATCAGGATGCCACAGAGCAAAACAAAACTGGCTCCTTAAGGCGAATACAAAAGGGAAGATAATACAAAGAAAATACCACTGGCAAGGAAGACATGTGGAAACTTACATGCTCAAATGATACTTTCTAAACATTTCAATGATCAAATGTAGTAACGTACCATAAACATCAACAAAAATTTCGTATCAATTAGCAGTCTCCACATAACGATGTAATAAACGCAAGAACTAAGCATTTATTTACATGTCTTAGTGTCTATTCTACTGCGCGTGGATCATCCTCGGACCGCTAAATATGGAACTACGCTACGGGCGTGGGATAAAGAGTATGTCATTTCCAGTAGCAGTCTTCGTTCTTGTTGCACCCACCGGCGTGAACTATAATTAAGAAGATGCAAAGAAGGTACAGGCCACTTCATGGTCTTACAACAACAAAGAACGACAACAAAATGGCAAGTACCGTGCCACGCGTGTATCCAGAACACGACCGCCCTCAACACGGAAGTCCGAACCGCGTTATGTCATCATTTGTTATTTGTTTATTAATTTTAGTCAGCCAATCGGATACAAAATGCGTCCAGCGTCATATGGAAAACAGAATGTACGGTCCATGTTCTTATATGATTTTATATTCTATATTTTAATCATCGTTAATGTCGCGTAAATAAAGGCCTGAGGATGGGACATGTAAATAAGTGCACAGCACTTACATTAAAATACTGGTGCGCGCAGAGATGGCTAATTAATAACGCTACAACTACGTCCACAACAAAGTTGCCACGCTAAAATAATAAGCGAACGAACACTGCGAATTTGGTATCAAGAATGGTCGTGGTAGTAGCTTAGTTGTGAGGTCGTCCCAGCTCACTTACGAACGCAGCGTATAGGTTTATCACAGCACAAAGGTCACGTTGAGTGATAGCAATTCCATAGGACTCATCTCTACACTGTCTAGACTTTCAAACTTGTGTATTTGATGTAGTCCTGTGAGAGATGTTTGAACGATGGCTCCCATATTCAGATCACTGAAGAACGTTCGCTTGTGGAAAGTCGGACTCTTACTTCCGTCCGCATTGTTACTAGAGGCCACTTCCAAAGAGCACTGCGGAATCGTGACACCTGCACCGATATCACAAGCGTATCCTTGCCGCTGGACCACCAGGAGGGCCGACTGTGACGGGAACTGCGTGTAGCTAACATCTGACAAGGTTCTTAGATTCACGAGATGAACGTCACAGGGAAATGGCCGTGAGACCAGGACAACTTTTTTCTTGAGAACAAGTTCTCTTTCTGTGCTGTGGTCTGACTGCTGATGTCCTGTCGATGGTATTTCTGTCATCCCCTCCACCACGAAAAGGTTCGCAGGGTACAGCAAGCTGTTTGACAGGTGATGGGCAAACAGGCTGGGGCGGGAAAATGTCTCGGACGCCGTTGCCGAGTCCTGCGACGTCACTTCTTCTAACAGGAGCCAGAATTTTGTGAGCATCCGCTTATTGTCTACGATCCCCTCGCCCATGCCCCGCGAATCGTCGTACAGCGTGCGGCGGTCCAGCATCACCTCCAACCAGCCGGGCTGCCACGCAGCAGCTCCCTGCGCATGGTGCACCAGCAGAGACAGACGTCGAGACGAGTCCTGGATGTACGCCATTGATGTGATGGGGAAATAATTTCCTGCAACACCATAAAAGACAGTTCAGATGTCCTTGCTGCCAACAGCCTGGAAGACGGCCATCTACATCTGCTCTGAATTTCAACAATACTGCACTCTCGTTTACCGCATACATGGCTGATGTGCATTTAAAAATATTCTTACATGCAACGTAATATATATCCCCCCTCCCCCCCCCCCAAACA
>NW_019060402.1:49596-62853 GCF_000696155.1 Zootermopsis nevadensis | reverse complement strand
CCCCCCTCCCCCCCCCCAAAAAAAAAACTTCTAAAGTCAAATCCAGGTAACCCTGTCATGTATCTGTTATATCAATTTATTTTCTTCATACTCACTGGCCCCAGACAAGCAAAATACCCCAAATCAATTATATAATTAAACTTCTGTGCCCTCTTTAAGTCAATCACGTTCAAATTCTGCACCTTTTACAAGTTATTCCACCAACTTCATTTAATAAAATTCTTTCAACAAGAAACATAAATTATATAAAATTATCAACCACTGAGCAAGTGGCAACGTACTTCCTTCAGAAGCAAACGCCCGAGGGCGTGGAGTGCACCTGAAAATCATCACCTGGATTACGAAAAGCCGCAAGCACCTCGATATGCCAGTAAACTTCTACCACATCCCAGTATCACAGATTTGGAAGCAGATCAACAGCCATCGAACGGAGCTTAGATAATTTTATATCTGATTCTAGTTTGAAGTCATCAATAAGCAGTGCACCAACTATGAAACCTATTAAATCCTGTCTTGTTCATCAACAATTATCCACTAGTACCTGTAATTTCCTCAACAGTACAATCCCATTTCCAGTTATCAGACTCCTTGGAGAGAGATTTTCAACTCAAATTAAATCTAAACTCACCTTCTATACCGATGCGTTCCACTTTTACTCTCTTCTGCATCTGGAAGCCGTTCAGGTCCGAATAGAATTCGGGGGGATCTCCATTGCTGATATCTGTGACAACTCTCATGAAGAGCTCCGTCTCACGGTTTTTGGGTGGTGCCTCAAAGTCGATGGTATTCTCTATGTAGATTCCCTCGCTGAGGGGTCCTGCTGCGTGATAGATGCGAACGGTGTGCGCGAGGATCGGGTTGTAGACTACGGAAAGCTCTGATGCGATCGGACCGGACGTGATGACGATCTGGATGTCACGGTGGTTCTGGCCGTCAATGGAGCCAAGGATGTCCCTTTCAGCCTCTCTGGAGTTCGGATCTGGCATGAAGAGATACGCGCCACTGTGAAACTGTGCCGAGGGGTACGCTGCAAACTGGAGACCGCACTGCGTCGTGTGGCCCGTAGTTTTGCGAGTGACGGCTTTCAGAAATCCTGATCTGCCGTCAAACAGAAGTTTCATCCTATAATTCTCAAGCTGGATATCACCAGTCTGCATGCCCTTAACTTCAAATGGTGGCACATAACTTGCATCGCCTACGTTTCGGCCGCAGGATGAACAGTACACCACCGATCTTGCCTGGAAATTCTTTTCTGCCACTCGCTCAACAATGTAAGTAACAAGTGACACGGGCGGGAGATCCGCCACAAACACCACCTCAAACAAGTCCTTTGCCATCTGCAGGACGCTCTCGATCTTTTCGGCGCCGCCTTCGCCCGTCTCTTTGTTTGCGTCCCTCGGAACTCTGGCACTGTGCGTGAGATTCCAGACAGGATTAACCTGGTACGGAATGATATTTCCTTCGGAATCCAGCACCTTAACATGTGGAGTTGTCACCCTGATCTTCACAACATCCTGTCTCTGTTGTGCCAGAGAGTTGAAAAGAACGATCCTCCGGGGTTCATTTCTTGGCACCACCAACGGAACTTTCTGAGGAAGTTTCTCGTACGATTCTCTGTCTGTGTCGGGCAGAAGGAAGTTCATAAATGGCTGTGATGGTCTATTTGATAAAACTTTGTTCCAGCTCACTTCTCTCGACAAACCGGACAACGGCGCATCTTTGACGAGCAACACTTGCGCACAGCGTTGTTGAATGAACAGTGTATCCTGGATACCTTCAAACATCTTCAGAGCGTAATCATGCATGACAAATGACTTAGAAGTCCCTGTTATGGCGTCATGGTGTTGGAACAGTGCCAATGACTGCCTGGCCTTCGTGATCCTCTCATAATCTCGCTCCAGGAGCTGAACTGTCTTATTAAACCCATGTTGCCTTGCTCTGTTTAAAGCCACCGTGTACAGAATCTCTGCTGATCTCAGGCTGGCTTCCAGTTCTCGGTCTAGTACCTTCCAGTACGGTCTTGTAGTAAAGTAGCCGCTCCAGTACGCCGGCCGGCCTTCTGCAAATATATCGCTGTAGACAAAGAAGTCTCCTTTCAACGTCTGGAAGTTCTCGCTTCGTTCCCTGACGGCTGAAAAGTAGTCCGAAGGCGTGCCAAACGATACCTCCGCATGATACTTGTCCTTGTTCTGATTTATGTAGTCGAAGAGCATCTTGTAATTGCTGTACTGCTGGTTCCACTCGATGTCATGGTCAAATCTGAAATCGTCGCCCAGCGGCATCAAGACGACGTTGTGCGAAAACAGGGAGCCGGTTCGTCCGTACTGCTCAAGTAAGAGCTCTGCTTTCTGCTTCACGTTGAACTGGTCTATTGGCACAGCACGCAGACTGTACTCTGTGTATTCCCCTGCGAACACATACGAGCGCTGTTACCATTTATACTGAAAAAGGACTGACGCATTCATTTTATTCTTCCTTTATTAAACTGGAGTTGTTCTAAAACATTGTCTCTCACCCCCCCCTGTGTCGATACAAGGCAACAAAAACCCTGAAAAATAAAGAGACTGAATTAATCAGTTCCTGCCTCGTGAGGAGCCTGCATAAGAAGGACACCGCAGTGCATGCCTTGGGTGAGATCTGAATCCAGGATCCTAGCAGTCGAACGGTCAAGGTCTACACTAAGACTGCGCGACAGCCGTGTCTGGCGGAACGCAAAGTGTCACAAGATAATTTTTAAACTGACATTCCGAAACTTGGGACAAACCAACTGCAGAGTTTCGGCAAACGTAGTTTGGGAATCTCTGGGGCCGAATGAGGAAACAGGACAAGTGACATGACATAGCTTCTCTGATGTTGGCGTCTGGTACCGTCAAGAGCTGGACGGAATGAGGAAACAGGACAAGTGACATGATACAGCTTCTATGATGTTGGCGTCTGGTACCGTCAACAGCTGGACATGCAGATGTTGCACAGTGATAGGCTGAAACAGATTCGAAGCCGCTACTGCTGTCAGCTCCTTGCATTTCATATGATTTCAGTTGTGCTGTCGACAGGCCACCATTTGTAACGACCCTGCTGATTGACTGACTCCAAAGAGCAGAGTTCTTGACTAGCTAACAGTACCTCAGGTCGCCTATGCATTTCCCGACTCTTACGGAACTCCAATAAAGTTCACTGCTGTATCCACAAGACTCGCACTGGTTCGTATCAGCCAGATTATCGCTATCATATAAAGGCACCAGAAGCATTTATGAAAGAAGGGTTGAGGGGTGTATACAAATGATTTAGACTGGAGCTACGATTTCGACCCGGCAGGTCCGCTGCCTTGGTGTAATCCGAGTGTTGACCTCGACGGTCATGTGGCTGAGGCCGTGGGAAGGGCCGAGGGCAGCGTCATTTAGTCCCACAAGACAGTAACCAGTCTGACAAGCGATGCAGAGCGACTACCATGGGGAGAGATGGACCGCAGTCCTCCCACACCCGCTCTATTCCCCCGACCTGGTACCAAGTGACTATGCCCTCTTCCGTGAGATGAAGAACCCCCTGCGTCGTCACAGATTCCCCGACAGTGACGCCTTATATGATGCTGTCAGGGAGTGGGTACGAGACACCCCCCCAAACAATGGTTTCGTGAGGCAATACGGAAATTGCCAGAGAGATGGCAGCGGTTACTGGTTCATTTCGCCACACACTTTCATTGCCGATATCATAGACTGTTGAATGGTTGTATGATTAGCGAGTAATAAATTAGGTACAATGTACGAGGGGCTTGAACATGTAACTAGCGCGAGTGAAATAAGGAATACAAATTTATTTTGGCGAGAAACCACAACGGTGTAGACTACCACTTGGGAAGTCGATAAGGCGGAAGGAACAGCAGCGTAAGTGCCCATACGTGAGATGGATCTGAGTGAAATGAGGTTGTGACGTTGACATTGGAAGTGGTCCAGCACAAATCTGCGTACCTGGTATCTTCCGGAAGTCGAAATTGAGGCAGACCTGGGGGTGGGGGCCGCAGGAGTGCTTGATCGAGTAGATATCGAAGGGCTGGTTGTGCGTCAGTAAGTCTGTGTGTCCGTCGGGATCCCAGTTCTGTCGCCACAGGAAGTCTCCCATCTGTCGCTCGGCCAGCCACTGCTTCCAGGCGTAATGGATGCGCTGGATGACCGTGCCCGAGATTCCCGACATCTTAAGCAGGTATGGCACAGTGGAACCATGCCCAAATGGGTCAATGGACCAGCCTGATTTGGGCGAGAGCCCCAGGTTGTTCTTCACCCACTGGTGCCCTGAAAGAAGTCCAAATTGGTGTCTAAAATATACAAATTTCATTTCATTTCTTTTTTAATATCACATGTTTTGTGCATATTTTGTGGTTCCATGTTTTCGGGTCCTCTGGCTTTTATCATTTTAGGCACTCGTCAAGGACACAAGAGTTTCGCTTCACAGAGTTGAGGAGGAAACCGGCCAGCCAGGGGCAAACAGACTTTGCTCCGGCTGGCTCTCGCCCTAGACCGGCGGCCTTCCTGTCAGCTCGGAATTAGAAAGTTAACAACATTCGGCCCTCACCTTCTATGAGTTGGTCCAGCATGCCGTAAATGTGCGTGGTAGCTTCGTCCGTCATTACCCAACCACCTGTCATGATTTCCAGGCGACCCTCAGCCAACAAATTCCTCACTATCCGTCGCTTTGTGGGGTGTGCACTGCAACAAGGCAGAACGAGGGTCAGGCGACAGAGTCAGGTCATTCGACACATTAACCACAGTTCCAACCGCCGCTGTGTGTGGCGCTGCTGGAACTGCGTAAGGACGCACGTCAAATATATTCTTTTCTGTGTCGACGTGCACTCGGAAGTACAAGACTCGCTTAGTTTTCTAGTGACTTAAGGAATGAAATGTTAATTTATAAGATCTGACGCTACTGAGGGCATTATAACTGAAGATAATCGAGTTCTGAAGAAGATAAACTTATCTAAGACTCTCTGCAGTGTTAATTTTCTAGTGATGTGTAGTGAAATCGACTTTCCTTTGTTACGTGACGTGGTGATATTTTATTTGGAGTGTACTGTACGCGTTCTGGTAAGAGAGACTCGCTCCGAGGTTCCAATTCAGAAAAGTTCAGCGGCCAAAAGCGCTGGAGCGCAGTATACGTGACCGATCTACGACGCTGGAAGCCAGAATGGTCCATGGCACAATATTCGTGCTACAACGGCCTAAGGCTTCGTCCTCCCTGCAGAGGCCGCGTTCTGGCCTAGTGTTTCCCGCAAAATGTTTATAAGAACTTGCGAATCCATTCGGGACTCTCCCCCCAAGTTATATCAGAGACGCAAGGGGTCATATATAAGACGTTCAGAATCTTTAAGCGTTGTCAGGAAATCTGATCTTCATACGACAGGAGAAGGGACTCTGTGGGAAGAATTCCGACGTTTCGAAAGGCAACAAATTCTGTTCTGACATAATCATTAAACGTGACGTTTCGGAGCAACACTCTGGACCAAATCCTGCGTGTTGTTTTCAAACTGAGGGTTGGGCGTTGGAGCCCACGTGACTGACCTCTCCCACCACTGCGAAAAGAAAGAGATCTCCGTCCAGATGAATGTCATGTTTCGGAACTCCTGCAGGTTGTCCACCATGTTGTTGAGAATGTTCTTGGTCTGGTAATGGTAGTAGTTCTCGTAAGTCTTCACCCAGCCCGGGTCGTTATGCGAGTGGGGCACCAGGAACACCTGTAGAAATACCCAAAAAGGTCAGAGGCCTCTCTGAATCTTTCTCGGGCTACCAGCCGTGGTTGAAAGGTGGTTAACTAAAGAACCACCTTCGTCCTCCCAACATCGGGGTAGCCCGAGAAGAATTCATTGTACGAGCATCACAGAGATACTCCACGAACCACTTACAGACTGACATCTGTTGGCCAAAATGTTCTCTTTTTAACTGCAAGATCTCATAAACGTCTTCAAAGACTTCTCTATCCCTTTAGGCGGTCTAAACAGACTCCAAATTCACTCCTCCCTCCCGCTTCCATGCCTTCTACCCTTCAAAATGAAGAACACGTGTTGGATAACTTCTGAAGTATAATTATAAGATCGATACTGTCCGTGCAAGAAAATCGATTTACTTGCGATTTAGAATGCCGCGTGCTGCCATCTACGAGTACCAAGAGACACCAGCGCTGGTTTCAGTGAACGTAAAACATTACGCGGTCTTGACTTTGCCACTGATTTAAGCCCGAGAATCAGACGCATCGTTTCATTAAGCTCTGTAACTCAGATCCACACATTTTCCTCGGGGACCCTGTTCTGAAACACCCCCAACAACACGGAGTATGAAGCCGGTACTTTCTTCCGAAACGGGAGTGAGCAGTTCAAACTTCCAACTACGCCTGCCATCATCCTGTCAACTAGCGCTCCTTGTGGCACAAGCGCGTACTTCATCCTCCACCAAAAAAAACAACAGAAGTACGCAACACGAAAGAAAAACGAGACGGCGTGCAGGTGGGGAGACCGTGTGTCCCACGTAACCTCAGTCAAGACGCACTTACCGGAACTCGCGGCGGTAAGAGGAACTTTTTCAGAACTTCTATAAGCAAAACCACATCTTCATAAAATAAATAAAAAAAATTCTAGTTTCAACTCAGATTGTCGAGGTCACATCTTCATAAAATAAATACGCTCACCCAGCTTTCAGGGAACAAACTTCAACGAACGGAACCTTGTAAATTACAAAGGATGACCGCGGTTTGATTCACGCCAGGCAGACATATTTTTATCTCCTAGGTAGCACTCTCGGTCCACCCAGCATCCTATCAAATCAATACCGCGCGTTTCCTTTTCAGGGATAGAGAAATCAGTAATTTTTCTTCCTACGTCTTCCAAGAAAAGTGTTCAGTGGAACTCGATGTGCCATGGCAACCGACCGTCCATTGTACATTCTGTGTTATAAAGTCAAAGCCCCCACAAGTCCTTACGATTCAACTCGGAAGTTACAAAAGCGTGTGAAGCTATAATCGATTCTCAGTGAATCGATATCTCGCTGAGTTATAAAGTTACTTACGTCACGTATTCATTAAGCATTCATTCGCGTCTCTTTTAATTAAGAGCAGACATATTGGTGCCTTTAATTAAGAGACTTGTGGCATAAGAAATTATAATCAGCGAACGGTGAGGAATACAGCCAAGTTTCGAATGACTAAAATTATGACGTAAGCCTACGGCTTACGTCACTTCCGGTTCGGTACTCGTTAAAACCTGAAGCTCTTGATTTTTTGTTGAACGGAGAGAACAGTGAGGCTGATTTTGTCTGTCTTTATTAATTGACTTGTTATGTTTAATCTTCCGGACTATCCGATAGATTTTGATGAAAACTTACTATTTTAATATTATTTTTCCGTTCTGACGTGCTATAACCTACAACTTTATAACAACGAATTGTGACTCAGAATAATATTTTAGACTATATTCGATTAACAAATTGAAATTATAATTGGTATTAAATAAAACCACGTGAAGACGGTGAAATTGAACGCTGTGGAGATCCTTAAATCATGACGTATCAACTACGGAGGATACTGGCGACTGGCGGTAGAGTTCACTAAGTCTACTTAAAGTAAGTAAGCCTCCACGTGTGTTCTTCCCCGCTTTAGGGTTCCTCAGCGTCGCCCCCGAGAGAGAGAGGACACCCGGACACGAGGGTATTTCTGCCTTCCTGGCGGATCCCTCCCCCAAAAGCTTTCGTAACCTCGTCGTGTCTCAGTCATTCATCACCTCCTTCGCCCGCTTCAGTCCACGCGCTCAAATATTCTTCAGCGCTGCCATTTTATCCTATTTTTCAGACTCGCCCTGCTTCCCCGCTGCACAATTTGCAAGCAGAAGATAAACACGGCCCCTCTCTCTCTGTCTTTCATCGCGTTATGGATTTTAACGTCACTTCCGGTGCAAAGAACGTCGTCCAGGAAACCGAGACACCGATGGCAGCGCTCGTGTGACCCCGGACAAAAGCAGGCGAAGACGTCAATCAATAAAAGAGACGCCCGGTGTTTTACACCCCATCAAATTTGGATCCCAGGGCGGAACGACGCCTTCGTCACGCGACTACAAAATTATCGAGGCTCACGTCTGACCTTCAAATGACGAGACAAGGTCACTTCTCACTTTCACTCAGATCAAACCGCAAGACGACGAATTTCCGTCCCTGGAAGGTGACGTAACGTGACATCCATTACTGCATGTACACACCAAAAGCTTTGACGTGACCTTGAAATAAACGGTGACGAATATCAACCATTTCCATGCTACATACGAGATACCTCGTTCTAAACTGACGTGCTTTTGTAACGCTGCGTCCAGTTCAATTGTTACTTTGCACTAGAAATCACACGTTGCAATGGAAATTAAGTACCAGGGCAGGACAGGAGGGCCGTCGAGGTGGCCGGCTGATCGCCGAACCTCTCTCCATCACCCACACTCGCAGAGGAGTCAGCGAGTCTCTTCGAAATTCACGACGAGCAACACCGAATCCCGGCAGACGTGTCCACTATCTCGTTCAGAATGACCGCGAGACGTCAGCCTTACGCTCCGGACGTCTTAACCCCGGCATCCATCGGGCATGACAATCACTCGGCTTGATCTTGAAGAGAGTTCTCCGCCTCGTAATGTTTTCGACGAAATTTCGCTGAATTCGGCACGAAACCCATTGGTGAAGTTCAGTGAGTTCACTTGTCTACTCTGACGTCCGAGGTCAAAGGATTTCGACATGTTTCCAGAGCGAACTCTTGGAAGCTGGTAAGAAATAAACAGCCCTTCGTCCTAGACCTGAATCCTGTCTCTGAAACTGGACGTAACCCTACCACCGAGCGAGATGTTTTCTCCGACACGTGAAAGATCTCGTGAGCAGTTGCTCGCTCCAGAATTCTGCAAGAGTCTTCAAACTGGCGAGTAAGCGAACGTCATTACTCTTTGCCTCCGGCCGGTGGAACAAATGGTCTCCTCCACAAGCAGGCGCAGACAGCCGACAATGGATGGTCCCCCAGCCTGAGGTTTTGCTGAATGCTACGCGGCCTTTCACTTGGAATGATCTAGCCCAATGGGGGATCAAAGGTCAGGAGTCAACGGCGCTCATGCGTAAAAGTGGACAGATGAGTCCGGTCGAAACGTCCTTCGCGATGCCAGCGCCAGGCATATTTTACGATGTGGTGAAACATTTTAATTGAGGAAAACGTCTTTGCAATGTCGAGTCGCGTTCCAGGGACCTTCGCGAGTTATATTCTGAAGGAACGGGGCAAACTCTCTGTCTCACGTGGAAGATTAACCTTTTCCAAAGCCGAAGGAACGTAATTGATGACTCCGCGGGGGCGGAACTGATGGATTTTTACGCTGTTAAAAGTAACTACGCCATGAATCGACGAAGTAAGGCAATCCTTCCTTAACTTTTGTAAAGTGTCTTAGGAAACTTGTGAGAACATTTGGTTTCAGAAGCTAAACCGTACACCGAAAGGAGAGATCCCGATCGATAAACCGGAAAAATCTTAGCCTGGCGTGCAAAGTACCAGACGGAGGCCTGAAACTTCGTTCTACGCATTTGGATCTCCGGATGAAGAAGGCGTCACTACTACTGGTCCAGGGTCGAGACATTTAGGGGGCTGATGCCACGGTCTGAGACGTGGGTTCGAATCCCACTCAAGAAACGGATGTTTGTCGGCGTCTTGGAGAGGTTGAAGCCTTGTGACGACGACATGCACCTATAAAAGCGAACTTGTGTGGGCTTACGTAAAAGGCGAAGTGTCCGAACTGAAGATGGCTGCCTTCTGGTGACATAACCCAGAAGAACGCGCTTTGCAAAAAAAAAAAAAAAAATTAACCCTGCGTTGAAGTGGAGAATCTGCAGACAATTAAGCGGGCAAGAAAGGCGACCATGAAACCGCACTCCGTCAGAGAACAAGGGGCCCGCTGTTGAGAGTCGCCTCGGGCGAGTTAATCTGCCTCGTCACGTGGTACCATAGCGTAGAAATGCGGCACGGGGTGGGGGTGGGGGGCCCTTGGGCGAATCTGTGGCTCTCCGGTATTCAACTTAGCCGACCTGGTTTTTCCGCCTGATCCGTCAACATCTGGCTTCCGGGTTTTTGCTGTCCGAAGTATAAACTGTAGCCAGACTGCTGTTACCCCTCCAAATCTAAACTTCTCTCTAGAAAAAAGACGGAAACACGAAATTCGTTTCAAAATAACGCAACAGCGAGTGAGCTGCTACTTATAAAGTAATTTAAAACAGCCGCCGTGTAATTCTGCACAACTGTAGTCGCCATAGCAGCGAGAGCCAACGGGTTTGAGGGCTGGTGTGACCAGTTAGGGAATTTGTTCAAATTTTGATAGAAACTGCCTCCAAAATTGGGGTAAAGAAAAGTGTAGCGACGCTGTGACACCAAAGGGAGTCAATCTTACCCCGGATTCCGGCAAGGGGGGGGGGGACACAGACTGATTCTTGTCCTACGATTGGCGGAGAGTGACCGTGAACTGCAGAACGAAACTCGTCTGAGGGTTTACCGGAAGCCACGATCCGAACCTCGGATTATACTCGTCCGCGCGATGTATCCTGACGACAAGCCTCGTGTTCATAAGAACTAGGCTACCCCAAAACCGGTCCCATAAATCCCATCACCAAAATCCAAAGGCCGAGTACCGAGTTCAGCGAAATTCGCCCAAGACTGTTCATAGACCAACAGATGATGACGGGAGATGCTCTCCTTTACACTTTACGTTCGCTAAACCCCAAACGAATTCTGCAGTTGAATAATCTGTGAACCAATTAAAATGTTTTGAGACCGTGAAGCTGTTGTGAAATCCAAATGCCGGCTTGTTCGTCTCATTTACATATAGATGAACACTCGTAAGGGCGGATCCACCCTCAGCCCGCCGCCCTGAGCGTCGGAGAACAATATCAGCTGTCATCCAGGGCCACGAGTTGATGCCAAGATGCGCCTTGCAGCTTCCGCATGCCAGCCACGAAACATTTTCAGCATTTCCAGTCCACAGAACGAACACTCGTTCACTGCATTAAGAAACGATCGAAAAATGCATTACGTCGCTATGAAAACCACGGATTTAGACGTGAGACTAATCCCGAGGAAGAATTAGGCGCTGGGCCGTCACGTCTTACAAATAGCGCCTTCGAGATTCCGTTTTAAGGCATTCCGTTTATTTTCACGGTGTATTTTTCACTGTAGTGACATCTGTTACTAATCATCACATTTGGGGGCTCTACTGTACATTCATTATGTTCCCGATCCGTCATTCTGTATCCCGAGAAAAACATCTCGTTTACAATCTTCTCGTCCGTCCTTGACTTCCGACATGCGAAAGGGAATTGCCATGATGTCGCCACAGACCTTACCTGACATTTTATACTAAGTCAGTGTGCGTTATGCCCCAGAGACGGTTTCATTTGAACAATTTTCATATATTTGTTTAAATCTTGTCCGTCTAATGACAATAAATTCTTCTTAAATATTAAAATATTAAATAATGTTCTTTATCGAAATATTCGATTTACATTAGACCATCATTTTATAAATATTTTAAATGTTAATCATTATAATATTTTAATATTTAATAAGAATCTATTGTGATTAGACGGACAAGATTTAATATATATTTATCATATCACAATATGACGCAACTTTACCATCTCATTGTCATAAATAGTTTGGCTTTGAACGACGTTTGTAACGTGTGTATATGCCCCTCAATCTTTCCGGACGTTTCTTCCAGAGCGTAAACTGAAGATGGCAGCGGCAAATTCCTCCGAAACGCCGAAAACCATAAGACCACATGTAACTGAAGCAGGTAGCAAGAGATTTCCTTTTTAGACCTCCGTGTCCGGCTCCTGACGGCTGAAATGATGCAGCCCGGAGACGAACCACGGACGCGATCCATTCCAACTGAATTACAGTACCTGATTCAGCGAGACACCTGCAAATTGCAACGCGTTCTTAGTCTGTTTTCCTGCGCGCATTCACTACCACGCCCCGGCAAACTGTCCTTTTTAGAATAATCAGGGACACGTGATTGCTTGTGACTAGTCGCAGTGCAGCCATCTTCGCCCGTGTCACGAAAAACACCCCCCACCCTCCACTCCATCGAGCGTGTTAATGGTTTTACGCGCTAATCGACTTTCACGATCGATAAGTGAACAAGCGACCTCCCCTGCGTTCCCGTGACTTGCGTACCGACGCCCTGTCAGCGACCTCTGACGTCTCACGAAGTGGTCGTGGCCTATCTGACCGAGCGACCAAGCCTCGCTCCGCAGATCATTCTACCAGCAATGCCCAATCGGTTCGATGACAATGCCGTGTAGAAACTAGGGAAAATCACGTAATGTTTCACCCAAAATACACGGCCTGCCGGCGGAGACTCGAACTGTCCCCGAGTCTAAGAACCTCGCCTCTGACATCATCCTCTGCGCTGTTCAAAATGGCGGGGGTAATCCCGAAGCAAGGCACATCCTGTCCCCGGAAGTGCTTCGGCGGATTTACCACAAATGATACTCGTCATTTCCGGCATCTTCCCACGTAGAACATTAATGCGCTTACGTCCATATACGAAGTTCATCATAAAACCGGAGGGTTCATTCATTTTAAATGCGGTGATATTAAAACCTTTCGTAGAGCCGCGTAGCAGTCTGGTAGAAGTTTATGATCATCGCCCTGATGATGGAGGCAGCAAGGACATCCGAAACGTCGATAAACTCGTAGCAGATTGCACGGCGCTACAGACCGCAATCATGCAAGGCATAGCCGATGCCCTCGTGAGCTGACGTCGGCATTTCAGAACCATCACGTGGGAAGTCTTCCTATTCCGGAACACGAGAAATCAGGCACGTGGTCGGTCGGTTTTAAAGGAAACAACAGAAAATACGAGGTGCGATCGGAAAGTTTCCAGACTGTGTCAATAGAGAGCGAACCGGATGTAGTACGAGCTTCTGCCTTTAGGGGGTGCGGCCTACATTCATAGTGAATCAGTGTGCCAGCCGGCATCATCGAATTAGCATTTGTTTCTTAGTTACGGGCGTTTTGGTAGTGCATTACACCGACCCTCCTGCGATTTCGGAATGGCGGATTTTCATGAACAAATCAAATTTTGCCAAAGACTCGCCAAAACGGCTACGGAAACCTATGAAATCCTAAAGCAAGCATTTGGGGAGTCCGCAATGGGTCGTGCACAAACGTTTGTGTGGCATTCACGTTTTAAAAATGACCGAACCTCTGTCGATGATG
>NW_019060399.1:700397-735112 GCF_000696155.1 Zootermopsis nevadensis | reverse complement strand
TATATGGCCTTGAAGATTGTAAAGACTGGTATCTCGCTACTATTCGGCCGATCTCGTCGTGACTTACATATGACTTTGATCTATACATGGCCACATTTTGACATGAGTATGGATAATCAGCTATTTTTCGTTCGGCAGATATAAGTATGGTAAAATATGACCTTGCCTGATAGAATTAAGACAAGAACACGCTATTCCCTTACCCATGTATGAACTTTGACAAGTATTGTAAACTGACTCAGTAAAATAAATTAAAAAGAAAATTCCAAGATTGTATGTCATGATTCCTGGGATATCCGAAATGTGGGAATAAAGCAGTGATTGAATTATGAGACGAAATTTCTAATAATCATAATATGTGAGTTTTGTTGGCTTAACCGCTTTGCTCTTTTGAAAACAGTTCATAAAATAAACGCATGATGAGGACATGATGTCCGGTCGTTTATCCATAAGAATATTCAGTGTCATCTACAGAACTACTAGACATATCTTGAAGAAGTGGTATTCGGAGGGCCCAGACCAAACGACGTATCGGTCAGTCAGAAACCACAATTTTATATGCAACAAAAAAACAATTTTACAATACTCTAATAACACCCCAACTTACAAAACATTAGTAGGCCCGTGTAATACATAAATATGCTTTTCATTAATATCTACAACCTAGAGTCAATATTTTCCAATATCATAATTGTTAATAATGTGAAGAACGAGGACAAATAATTACTAACTACGGTGTGAAATGTGAATTCGTATTTCGATTAGTTCTGTAAATAACTCCATAGATTAAATTCATTATTGAGAAGATACTAGTTGCTCAGGTAGTGCATAAATTCCCCGCCTTCACTGAACCCAAAGTTTCGTAACGTTTTCACAAAATAACGGCAATGGTCCCGATCCCAATCCAAAAAATCCACGTCTGGGTCTCTGCGTATCATTCGTAACGTGTTAGTTTTATGGTGGTGAGATTTTAGCTCCCCACGAACACAAATTAAAGTTCTAACCTTGTTCAGCTTACCACGACTGCTTACTTTCTCATTCAACTCACGCAAAGCTACCCTAGTACCCGGAGGCCGTCTCCTCCACCCGCAACCCGAAGTTGCGCATTTCCATGGCCATGAAGGACCCACTTAACACGAAGATGGGCGGATATTAATAACAATATCTGCAAATCCATGAAATAGTTAATACAAAATATATTTCCTACTTACCTCTAACAGGGATCCTGATTCTGTATTTCGTCCGCTTATACCTGCAACACAAAATACTTTGATTTTGTGCGTGCCTAATTTTACGCAAAACTGTGATAGTTCTTAAACTTGACCTTTATTATGCATAAGTTAATATCTATTAACTTAGAGTGGTTAAGAAACCATCATGGCCCATCCCTCAAAATTCATCAACTCAGGTCATAGAATTAAACATAAGTTAATATTTAACAAATTAAATACTAAACCCTGCGTTGTTTACCGTTAGAAACACTGGACTCCACTACGTCAGTACAAATAAAGTTCATAAATTACAAAATAACTAAATTATTTTATGCACTTCCAGTAAGTAATGGAAACTGTAAGGTAGCAATAAAACAGAAAAAAACAATAGAAGTATTATTCTTTCTTGCAAAGTCGGAGAATGGAAAGGGTTTAATATCGTTAAATTAGCCTCAATCATTAGCACTCAAAAAACATTGGTTCTTATCGATGGTCTTCTGGATTGTAACGCCTAAACGTCCAGGATAAGAAGATCAATATTGACATCTTCACCGCCGTCAGAGCCTCAAATTTCATGTAGAATATTCAAACACATAGTGGACCCGTCATACATCTATCCGTCCGTAAGTTCCCACAATCCAATCAGTGAATTTCGCTCAAGTTTAATTTAATTTCAATACTTATTTGCCCTATATTACACGTAATTCTAATTGGAGTTTATCATGTTTTTCGTAGTGCCAAAAGTGACATATAAATTATTAAGATCATAATGAGATTCAATAAATATCAAATAACGCATTTAGAAGACGTGATTACTCGAAATTATTATTAGCTATATCTATTTTTCTACAAAGTAACACATTTTCCAGAACAATTAAAGAAAGTACATGGAAACGTTTGCTGTATAAGTGTAGTTTATGTTGAATAAACAAAATCTGAATATGTTCCGACATGTTTATAGTTCTCTGAGGAGAGAAAACCACGCCAGCGTCTGTTGAGTTCATAGACCTGAGGGCAAGCAAACACGGGGATGTTAAATGGTAGTCAGAAACAGGGAACAACTTACTTTAATATTCATGAATATTCTGCCTTCACGTTTCCGTGGGTTATTCATCTCAGTTTCGCATAAGGCAAGCGTGAGTGTATGCGCGTGCCCCCCAACCGCCCCCGCCACGCCCCCTGCATTACATAGTCTAACTATGTATTTATGTATTTTACTGCCCACAAAACCGACTCCGCACGATTACAAAAGTAGGAGATTTGCCAACTATGCCGCACGCTGGTTCCAACAGACTGTCTTGCAATCCCCGTCCATTAGCATAAACCCTTTAAATATTAACCTTGGGCCTAGATGCCTCAGTGATTAAGTGAGTCGAACCGTCACTTATATTTATGTATAGTTCTAAGATTAATATTAAAAGTGTTCCTGTTTGGATCTCTATCGTCTGAACTAATGTCAAAAATGAAACGTAATATAATGTCAGCGTACAGAATGGCAACTGGTCAGTGAAGACGATGCTCAAATCCAGAAGTGTAGCGTATTTTAAATAACATCAGACCTTGGGTAATGCTCAAATTAATTGTGGTATTATTCAGGAAGAGTGCCCAGTAATTAATACTATAATTTGTTCGAAATATATACGAAACTAACCTCATATTCGGAGGTTCTGTTGTTTTAAACAAAATAAGGAAGGATATTTACCAATTGAAGGAACAATTTTTTTAAAAAAAATTCTAATGTTATTTTTCCTCTGACTAACCAGCATATTAACGCGTATAGGTGGCGTGCGAGTTCACCTCCGCACATTCCGTTGAAGATGTGAGACCATCTCTAGAGTCGGCCGCTTTAATCCGCGAAAGAAGATTCTCCACTACCCGTTGGATATGAGGCTGGTTGCGCCCGAAGGCCGGTATTCGAGCGATGAATAGGAAAATCGCTATATTTCCGAACAGACGTATAGAACGCCAGCAGTCCATCCTCTGACTGGTCTGTATACTAACATAGCTAACCCAATTAACATATTTGCCCGAATACGCACCGTCTTCTCTCACAAACACCTCTATAGTTGAATGCGCACTTCCGGTGATAGATCCTATTAAAACATGTTGTAGAAACGAGCGTACTCAAATATTATGCGCAGTCAACTTTTGGGGGAAATCATATGTGTTATTAATTAGCTTGTTATACTTGCATAGAGTAACCACCCCCTTCGTCTCGCTAGTTTGTAGAAACAAGAAATAAAAACTGTGATAGAATATGTTCCATGTTTATAGATTTTAAACCTGTAACAAGCATACAGAGTTACCTGTCGCGCTTCGAAAGCAATTTGTAGTCTGTTACACGTCAACAACTTTCAACGATAAATTACGGTTAAATTGAATGACATTTTCTGTTTGGCCGATGCTGCTGATTACCATCATATTTCTGCTGGCATTACAAAGGTCTCGAAAATAATTCAGCTCGTGAAGAGACAGTTTTGAACCGTCCTACCACAGTAGTAATAACAGACAACAGGAGATTACACCCAGTTAGTCCAGTTCATACCAGTGGTCAGTGATCGTAACTATAAACCTAAATGACCAAGCAGCTATTATTAGGGCTTATTCAATGTAAAAACAACACAAGGAATGGAAGTAACAGACCCTTTTATGCGTTAGTCTCGTATAGAATGGACCAGTAACAACGTTCGCTGCAGCGAGGACCACTGAAAGTATCATTAAAGAAATCGCAAGGTTTTCCTTTTACTATGCATTTGGATACACTATGGTAATTGCTGGGAACCGCTTTGTTCTGTATTCAGTAAAAGTAGTTTTGTAACCATTAATTCTTACTTTATTTTCCACGTTAAATTAGTGTATAGATTTAAATTTGAAACCGAACGTCGCTACTCAGTAATTAACTCTCCTACCTCGCATTCGGGAGACAAGGGATTCGAATTTCGGTCCAAAAATTGGCTATGCTGAGTGAGGATTTTCGTGATTTTCCCCAGTCCTTCCACACACATTCTGGAATAATAACATAAAACAGGCTATGACCGCTTCCTTCCAAATAATTTTAAATGAATGTTATAATTATACCATTCCATATTTCGAGCTGATCAACATGCAACATGCAGTGATGTGTTATATAAAATACATGAAGAAGTATGTTAAAACGACAATAATAATCATATAAACTTCAACCAAAACATATAATACCATTATTTTGGCCTACAGCAAAAAAACAACAACACAGAGATACATTTGAATTAAGTTTCACGATATTAGTTGAGAAACACCGATATGGAAAACAATGAAATAAAACTGGAAAGAATAACCGTGATATTGTCGTCTCAAAGGTTTTATTTATGTAACTTTCATAAATGTAAAATTTCTGTACATTCAATATTGCTCAGCTTTAATATATTTTATATAATCTGAATAAAGTAAACTAGAACGTAGGGAGTATATAAGCTGTGCAAAGTGAAAAAAAATAACACTCTATCCAGACAAAACTGGTTTTAATACGTATAAAAAATTATGTTTTATTAAACTTTTTAAAATTGATTACAACAGCACGTTCTGTTATCTTCATACACTAAGAAAAAAGGGTTGATTGAATATTGTTATTTTAAAAGTGAAATGTTCATGCAAAGGCGTGAATGATGACAGTGTCATACAGTCAGCCAAAGCAACAAACCGCGGTTCTGTTCATTCGCTTCACAAAAAGACTCTCTAACCTTATGCAGTTAATACAGAGATTGCTAATTTCAACATACACTATTATTTCACGACCTTCGAGGAGCGTTCTTGCCAATTCTGCACGTTTCATCCGCTCTTATGTTTGTTATCAGATTACATACTTCACAGTTTTATATAATTTTTATTTTTTTTTTAAATATGCGCTATGTAAAAATATTTCTTATGATTGTGTACATTTTACAGCAGAGTGAGGTCCATACACGAATATTTTATGTCACATACCAATATGTGTTCAATAAATACGTCGCTCAAGAAATAGATGACAAATGTCTATTTGTTTTAGCCTGAAGACCTGAAGGTATGAGATGACTTGGTAACCTGACCTGACCTAACCTAACCTAAACTAACCTAACCTAACCTAAACTAACATAACCTAACCTTGGCGCATCCTAAAGCCTCCGCAATGCTTGGCTTGCATCCAATAAGACTAGGAACAATGATAGTGAAGAGACGCTAAGCGTTGCGACGCTGAACATGGCGACGCCTTCGAAATATGCCAAACTTACCGCAGGTAAGTCCACATAAGACACCATACGAAAGTGAAAAACCGACGCCATTCTCCGGGACGCCATCACAGTACCTCAGGAGAGCAACTTAAACAGTTTGTATAACATTGGGATCGACTTTAAGAAATCGACGCCCGGCGTCGCGACGCCAACCATCGCGACGGTTTCAAAATACGCCAAATTTACAACTGAGAAGTCTCTAAATTAAAGTGATATTGAACTAGAAAACCGACGCCGGGCGTCGCGACGCTATTATCCGCGACGCCATCACAGTATCACACGTGTGCGTTTCAAACAGTTGGGATAACAATGAGATGCGAATTTGATAAATCGACGCCAGGCGTCGCGACGCCAACCATCGTGGCGCCTTCAAATCACGGCAAATTCACATCAGATGTCTCCAGATAACAGCAAGCACTCAATTAGAAAAGCGACGCCGAGCGTCGTTATCCTATCACATGACGGAAAAATGGCGTCAAAGCCGTTGTATTAAGGTAGGTACGATGCTAGATAGTTGACGCCGAGGGACAAAACACGTCGTGACGCCATATGCGAGAAGTGGATACCATTCAATATATAAGGTCTTACCTAACCTAACCTAACCTAACCAGACCTGGCCTTACCTGAAATGACCTAACCTAACATAACCTACCCTGACCTGACCTCACTTAACCTAACCTAATCTAACCTAACCTAACCCAACCGAACCTAACCTAACCTAACCACCTAACCAAACCTAATCCAACCTAACCTTGGCGCATCCTAAAGCCTCCGCAATGCTTGGCTTGCATCCAATAAGACTAGAAACAATGATAGTGAACAGACGGTAAGCGTTGCGACGCTGAACATGGCCACGCCTTTGAAATATGCCAAACTTACCGCAGGTAAGTCCACATAAGACACCATACGAAAGTGAAAAACCGACGCCATTCTCCACAACGCCATCACAGTACCTCAGGAGAGCGACTTAAACAGTTTGTATACCATTGGGAGCGACTTTAAGAAATCTACGCCCGGCGTCGCGACACCAACCATCGCGACGGCTTCAAAAGACTTCAAATTTACATCTGAGAAGTCTCTACATTAAAGTGATATTGAACTACAAAACCGACGCCGACCGTCGCGAAGCTATTAGCCGCGACGCCATCACAGTATCACACGTGTGCGTCTCAAACAGTTGGGATAACATTGAGAAAAAATTTGAGAAATAGACGCCCGGCGTCGCGACGCCTTCAAATAACGCCAAACTCACATCAGATGTCTCCATATAACAGCGAGCACTCAATTAGAAAACCGACGCCGAGCGTCGTTACGCCATCACATGACGCCAAAAAATGGTGTAAAATTCGTTGTATTACGGTGGGCAATATGTTAGATAGTCGATGCCAATCAGAGGGGCAAAACACGTCGTGGCGCCGTGTGCAAGAAATGAATACCGTTCAATATACACGGTCTAACCTACCAGAACCTAACCTAACCTAACCTGACCTGACCTGACCTGAAATGACCTAACCTAACTTAACCTAACCTCACCTGATATGACCTTATCTCACCTAACTTAAACTAAACTAATCTAACCTAACCTAACCTAACCTAACTTAACCTAACCTAACTTAACCTAACCAAACTAACCTAAACTAACCTAACCTAACCTAAGCTAACCTAACCCAACGTAACCCAACCTAACTTAATCGAATCTAACCTAAACCAACCTAATCCAACCTAATGGACCTAACCTAACCTAACCTAACCGAAGCTAACCCAACCTAACCTAACCGAAACTAACCCAATCTAACCTAACCCAACCTAACGAAATCTAACCCAACACAAATAATCACTGAGTATACTGTGACCTTCACATGACCTTAATATATCTGTGACCTCTAAATGATGTGTGCAATGTCATATTCCTACAGTTCTTTATGTATATGCGTGCGAAAATAGTACTTCGAATGACCTTGAACAGTTTGAGGCCTCTAATTCTCAAACATTTTGCGTGATCTTGTGGTCTTGACATGACCTTGACCTATCCATGACCTCATTTTAACATGAGTATGGTCAACCAGGTATTTACGCTTTAGCGGAAATAAGCGTGAAAAGACATGACCTTGAGAATTTAAAAGACCCCTATCTCGGAAACTAGAGTGCCAATTATGTCGTGAATTCCATATGACGTTGACCTATACGTGACCTCATATTGACATGAGTATTATCAATCAGGTATTTACGGTTTGGCAGTTATAAGGGTGAAAGTATTTGACCTTGAGAAATTTAAAGACCTGTATCTGGGAAACTATTGGGTCGATTTTGACGTGACTTCGGTATGACCTTGACCTATACGTGACCTCGCTTTGACATGAATATGGTCAACCAGGTATTTACGGTTTGGCAGAAATAAGCGTTAAAAGATATGACCTTGAGAAGTTTAAACATCCGTACCTAGGAAACTATTGGGCAGATTTAATCGAGACTTCCATATAACATTGACCTATACGTGACCACATTTAGACATGAGTATTGTCAATCAGGTATTTACGGTTTGGCAGTTATAAGGGTGAAAGTATTTGACCTTGAGAATTTTAAAGACCCCTATCTGGGAAACTAGTGGGCCGATTTTGACGTGACTTCTGTATGATCTTGACCTATACTTTACTTTGTTGTGACATAAGTATGGTCAACCAGGTATTTACAGATTGGCGGGAAAAGGCGTGGAAAGATATGACCTTGAGAAATTTAAAGAACTATATTTGGCAAATTAGTGGGCCGATTTTGTCCTGACTTACATACGCCGTTGACCTATAAGCGTCCTCATTTTGACGTGAGTATGGTCAATCATGTATTTACGGTTTGGCAGAAATAAGCGTTAACAGATATGACCTTGAGAATTTTAAAGACCTGTATCTGGAGAATAAGTAAGCCGATATTAACGTCTCTTCGGTATGACTTTGACCTATACGTGACCTCATTTGAACATGAGTATGATCAACCAGGTATTTACGGTTTGGAATAAATAAGCGTGAAAATGTATAACCTTGAGAATTATAATGACCTGTATCTGGAAAACTATTGGAGCGATCTTGTCCTAAGTTTTTGATGACCTTGGACTTACAGTGACCGCAACGTTACATGAGAATAATCACTCTGATAACTACAGTTATGAAGTGTGAGGGCAACAAATATTGTACAAAGTATAATTTTGAAATATCAGCGGCACTTAGACTTAATTGGACGGATAAAATACATTTCAAAGAGAGAGGGTAACAGTATGTAGACTGAATTCATACTTAGGCATTAAAATCGTCGTTAATTTAGAACACTTTATAAATACTGCCTGGCTAATATTCGAAGTGTCTGGAGATAGTCTGTAATTCATTATTTACGTTGCCGTAATAAAACAAGTACATGCGCAATAATGATGCATGATTCCCATATCGGAGCGCTTATACGTATACAGTCTTGATAGAGATTTTAAAGGCAGAGGTCAACTCTGTCCTCGGGGAATATGGGAAAAGAAAGACATTATAGATTGGAGTGTCATATTCTGTGTACTTCATACCTGTATACTATCTATTTATTTTTTATTACATTTATTTATAGTTATTCAATATTTATTTAATTTAGTAATACCGAGAATAAAAACTAATTTAAATATAGGTCTGTTGTGGGGTACTGAACGATACTATTCCTTGCCATCAAATGGAAAAGGTTTATAAACACCTAACTGAGGTATTTAAATGATGTGTGGATCCTCTGGAAAAAGTAAATTAAAGAACACGATACTTTTCAGTGTGGTATTTTACGACTGCTCTTCTCAGCCCATAAATCCAAGAGTTCCTGGCACTCATCCAATTCACTAGTTTCACGGCCAGTATCTCATCTTACAGGAATTGGTATTCCTCTTCGTCTACCTATCCGACCTCAACCGCGTAATTCCATTTCCGGGGCAACACTACGACAAAAAGGTAATCTCAATAACAGTCCATTGCTGACTGATTTGAACGTTGCTTAACAACGCTTTATCTATTACTAACTCCTCGGAGTACAGTGCGTCTTGAGAAGTTAACAATCGCTCTGTTAGAAAGGTCTCTACCTTACGAAATTTGAAGGTTCATCACCATGTTCGCAAACTCTTACCACTGACCATCAACCGAAGCCAGCTGAATCCAGTACACAAATTCACACCTTATGTCCCTAAAATCCATTTTAATAGTATTCTCCCATCTCCTGTATCAACTACAAAACTCCGTTGTCGTTCAGCTAGTCAATAAATTTCCCGCTTGTATGCAGCCAAAAGGTTCATTGCTGCCTTTTCCAAACACGATGCTGTACTTTACATTTCGTCACGTGCTGGTATTTAGGGAGGAGCTTTCAGCCCCTTTGCCCAAATAAAAAGCTGGAGGACCACTCATTGTCGGTTATCCGCAACTGTCTATTCAATATATCGCTGCCAATCTCAATATCTGAAAGCCCACGTGATAAATATATGAATAGTAAGTAGGTAAGGGTTTTGAAGGAGGTGGTCGTGGATTACTTCAAGATGTTTTAGAATTCACCTTAAGGTACCGAGTATCTCTCAAACACAAGTGCAAAGTACTACAGTTACACCAGCCTTCTCGGTATATGCGCTCTTCAGAGCTTTAACTAGCCTCCATACAAATGTGTAAAGGGTGGTAATTCGGCCGGAACGTGAAACTGACAATTCACTTCCATTTAATGCAAACGTTAATAATGCGTACAGCCTGAAATCCCCTGCACCTGTATTCATTCAAGGGGAATCTGTGCTCTGGAACACACAAGACATTACCTCTTCCGCCTTAAGCACTGAGCACGATACTTGTAATGTAGAAGGAAAGTTTAATATAAAACACATAGACGAGCACTTTGCTTAATCATATATTCAAACCCCGAGCACGTTGCGTGAGAAACACCTGAGTATTTATAGATACTTGATAGCTACAGAGAACACTACCTGTAAAAGTGATTCCATAGAAGACGGGTCCATAAATCTTGCTTTAAGTTTGCTACAAGAGGATCGTGTGTAAACTTTCCGGACGACGACTCACTGAATGGGCTTCTCCAATCATATGTGGTTAGCAGACCTCGAATCAAGACGAAAATTAGTGCGTCTGTCTCTACGTTTGACCACCACATGTTGTCGCATTCTCACATGTCAGTATTATTAAAGGATCAATTCTACAATGAAATATAATATAGCCAACTAACTCCAACTCTCTTTTGAAAATTCTAGACTTTAGCTCGTACAGTTCTAAAATCGTTGTTAAATAACCTAATTATTAGCCGAACTTCGTTGACACTTCTAGTCATATAGTGACAGACCTCGTGTGATACGACAAGTCTGCTTACAGATCATTCACAAGCCGTTCGTTTCTAAAACTTGTTTTGAAACAAGTCATTAATAACCAATGGCTGCTCGCGTGCGTTTGTGCGCTCTTGAAGGATTTATTAGTTTTGGTCCAAGCACTCTCTGGATGATCTCAAAATGAGGGGCCACGTATATTTTGCAACAAAATCTGTCTTTACACTGCGTTCGGAACGATAGGTAAATAGAAGGCAATAATTACATTATTCCCCTTTTTCAGTCTGCATAGCATTCATTCCGTACCCCTTTATCTAATTTATTTCTTATCCCATTTGTCTTTCATTCTTCTAATTTTATTCTTTTCTCACAGAGATACTAAATATTTTCCTTGCTACTTATTTTATTTCGATATCTTTAATATTCCCGTGTCGTTCTCTTTCATTGTATCTGCACCCTTTCCTTAATTCTTCATTAACTTACATGATTTATTCATTCATCCATATATTTATGTACTAGCCTGTTGTTCCCTTCTCAAATTATTTTTCATTCACGTTTCACGCAAGTAAATAACGATCCGCTTCTCTGCGTCCTTAAATCACAATGTATCTGACAAAGCCAATTTGGGTAAAGATTTTTAAGAAAATATATCTACATTGCTTATGGAAATATATATGTATATAGAAACAAATTCAAGCTCAAACTTTACCCTAAAGCCCTTCGTATATGTTAGATATATCTGAATACATTAAAAGATCGAGAACTTGAGTCAACACGTCTTTTAAAACCAATAGAGAAAAGGTTCGCCTTACTCAGGCGGCAACTTCTCTTACACTGCTGTAGGGCGTGTAATCTCCGCACGTTTCGTAGGCTCGGTAATTTTCATCAATGCCTAAATAGACCCAGTCTGATGTCGAACAGAAGGAATCAGGAGAGAATGAAGCAAACACTGGCAGTTTCATGAGTGTCCCCGTTGTTCCTTTGCTTCTCTCCATGTTTTTTTTTTGTTCTTTTCTCCATTCTTTCTTTGCTCTCGTTCCTTCTGTTTCAATCGCATTCCTCTCTTCCTTCATTCCTTCAAGTTTTAATTATTCTTTCCTTCATTCTTCTTTCATCTGTCTTCCATCCTGTGTTTCTTTCATGTTTCGTTTCTCTTTATTTATTTTGTTTTCTTGCGCTGATTATCACTGTGATGATGAAGGCAGTAAGCTCCTCTGAAGCGTTGGTCAGTATCTGCTAGACTACAAAGTGCAACACTCGACAAGACAGTTGTATTCAAATAAATAATTTATATCTCTGTAAACTCCAAACTCGGAAATTTTTCTGTAAGTTACTAGGTGGTATGGAGTAATTTTCCTATTACTACAGTCCATAAAGAGTAACTTTACCACACTCAAGTCCATCACACTATGTTATACAGTGCCAAAAAAGGCGGAAAATTTCCGCGCAACTATAAATCTCATTACCATTACACTGAATGACGCAAGCCGCGGGAATCCCTTTTCCGCATTCTGAATAGAGTTCTGGCACTGAAGCATCATAATTCAAATTTAATATCACTGCATGTAAATCAAGTAGCTTTAGAATATTTCAACCCTTTCAAACTCCCAAAATAAGCTAATATAAATTCAGAGCTTCATTATCGACAGGGAGGACATTTATACTGCAAAATCTATTTTAACCGTCGAATGCTTGTGTCGAATTGACGCACGTGCAAAGTCGCTTAAGAATGTTACGTAACGAAGAACTTCGTCGATTATATATACCACGTGATGCTATGATGGTATTGAAAATAAGGCCATGATTAATCTCATACGTAGGTCGGATGGAGGATGCAAGAAATGGATACGAATTTGGTTGAGATAATTCTTTAAGAATGACAATAAAACGATAAATAGTACGTTATTGTTGGAACTGAATAAACTGACTCAGGATTGTGTCCACTGACGGTTTTCAGTGGGGCTATAAGCAATGTAAACCTTCGGCTTCTAATGAAAAGTCCGTTAATAACACTGTTCCTATTTGTTATAGGTTAGGCATTCAACCTTACCTACGAATAAGTGTTCTGTTCTTCATTAAGAGTAGTTTTAACCCATCATATGTGCCCCGCTTTGCGCTCTCAGTATCGTTTGAGACTCTATTATAACAACGCCAGCCATCATTTTGAGTTTCAACTATTGTATAAATAATTAAAATCAACTCTGGAATATAGTAAAATAATACGATGTGTCTATATATTGTGTTCATCCACTTAACAATCAGTGTTTCCTTCAGAGATAACACAACGCATCTCCTTTGCAAAGATAAATAGGTTAATGCTGTTTAGGGAAATATTCGCTGTTTACGGTGAAAAACATTAAAAAAAACATACATATATTCTGTGGGGAAAAACGTGGGTTAATGAATGTTAAAGCCGGTGGTTACCATAGTCACCAATGAGCTCAGAATTCGAACACAAACCTTTGGTTTGTGAAGAGTTTTACTTTCATATGCCGTTCAGCAGAGTCCATTTGTGGTTCAAAATTGTATACAAAATGTAAAGCGACAAATAAAAAATGAAATTATGGCGTAAACAAGGAAAAACTGGTTTTTTGCATTCAATTAATATTTTGTGTATATTTTCACACGAATTCAAATATTGCAGCGCTCAGCAACTTTCATGCTCGTGTCGATTGCGCAATTATTCAGCTGAAAATATACCACGTTCCAGTTAATTGTTTTTTTTTACGAACATAAACAAGCAAGTTCTCATTTATAACAACCATTAACATTTCCATAAACTGCAGCTGTTAGACATTGTGCATGTAATGCAATCACACATTCATATTTAATTTAATGATGCTGTAAACACTACAGAGGTAGCAGTTAAGCCTATCTACTAAATATATTGGTTATAATCCGCGAAAACTGTATTCATGTTCATGCAGCAGCGACGGAAAATTTGTCCAGAACGGCTCTACGGCGAACCCAGATTCTTATCCAAATGAAACCAGAAATTCTATCCACCGGAGTAAAACAGACGTAACGTGAGACTGGCTACTCAGTTCCATCTTGTTCCGAGATCAAAAAAGTGTTGAATATTTATTCACATTTAAGCTTTCTGACAATGTTTTTTAACTTTGCCGTATCAACTACAGACGTTACATATAGTCGCGTCACATTTTAGGCTATCAGAAATGATGAAGGAGGATGGGCGGAAATCTAGGTGGAGTATCTGCAGTTATGACAAAGCATTTTGCAGGAAAACAAAGACGAATCTCAATCAGGGTAACTGTCACCGGCGGAAGTGAATGAGATGATTCTTGGGTCACTACGTAACTTATCCAGCTGTAACACTAGATAATCACGTGACGGGCACAGATAGCTCCGCCCACTAAAAGTTTACGTTATGAAGTTTTTCTGGCGGAAAATAGTTCTGAATAAGAATATAAAGCAAGAAAAAGGAAATGATTCGAAAATAAATGCATAAAGAATCCAAGGAAGAAGCAAACATGGTAAGAAAAATTAAATCATAAATGAATGAAACAAAACAAGCAAGCGAATAAAGAAAAGAACAGAAATAAAGGGAAGGAGGAACATTTTGTGAAAATATAATGGCCGTAAATTAGTTGCAGTTCATAGAAATTTTATCTCTATATCTCAGAATTAATCCTTGTTTTTGAATAACGGTAGATAAGCCTACTGAGATGTATTAATCTACAAGAAAAATCTTTCTAAAAAGGGTTCTCACATAGGCACTGCCATTCTGCCATTATAACCTGCATAACAAAAACTTTAAGAAAGAACTCATGACTCCTGTTTGCTACTAAATCCCTACAGACATACTACTGAAGTCGTATGAACTGTATTCAGTGTATGAAGTAATTATTAATAAAGACAAAAAACCAACATTGTTATCTGTTGGAACTTCAAGCTAATTATTTTCATCATTTTGTAAAGCGCATATATTATGTTACAAAATAAATGCAAGTTTGACTGCTGGAATTTTCATCACGTAAATATTATTAATGCTGGTAAAGGCTTTCTTATACCTATTATTTTCCGTTGTATTTTAAACTTTATCACCTTAAATTGATTTATTTTGATCAAACTAAATTAGGCTGTTCAGTGATGATTCAGAGATGAAATCTCAACTAAGGACTAAGGCTGTGATAACACGCTGGATCGTTTGGCCTATCGCAAACCCCACGAGTAGCAATAAATAATTACGAAGCAATTGTGGAGGTAAGATTGACAGGGAAACCCGAAATATTTTGAGAAAAATCTACTCAGCTAGACTTCGACCACAAAAAATGAATAATGGGCTGCCTCGGAATAGGGCCCAGGCCTCCGCGGTGAAAATTCACATCTATAAGACTGCTCGAGGTAACAAATTAACCCCTTATATGCTAATTTTATTTAAACAAACCTTCTCATGCAATTAGACACACATTTATATGGTAACGTATAAACTGTATGTTAAAAAGACACTATTGAGGGATTGCTATGCACGTTTCTTCTAATCATCTTCTGAGATACAAAATACTAGCAACAGAGTTCGTGCCTGATATGGAAAGGGTTAAGTATTTTCCAGGTTGGATCCGTACCTGTATAATCCTAGCGCATAACTTCTAACAATGAATTGTGCCAGCAAGGCGTTTTTGAAGGACTGTAAATGTTATCGATTCTCATTTTATTTTACATTTGTATAATTAATTTCTATAAGATTGGGAATTAATTCCAGAGTACTCACGGCTGAAAAATTAATTATGTTCGCTGTATTTCAAACTGTGACATTTCATTATTTATCGAACAAATCTTGATTTCTCTTTCATTTTGTGGGCTGATGGTCTCCCTGTTCCCCCGCTCGTCTGTGAGAGAGCAAACATTTAGTTTGCTCTTCATCAACTGGTTCTCTAACGGTTTTAATCAAATAGCATTCCCCTCCCTCGCTCTCTCGTTTTTTTTATTTCTCTCTCTCAGATTGTAAACTTCAAAGAACGATGATAACAGAATTACATGCATGCTAAATTTGTTTAATTGGCCAGTAATAATATTTTTCCCGGGGATAAAGTAGACGGGGCGTGAAATTGATCATTCATCTCCATCTAATGCCCTTGTCCCAATCTTACCCATTAGTCTTCTTACCAACTAAAGCACCTATCCCTATAAATTATTAAGCTATGGCCGCCTTATAATCACAAAAACAATTTTTCTAAAATAAGATATCCTTTACCCGGTTTTTGGTGTTATAATTTCAATTCTTTAGTGTTCTGCATAAAGGTGCCTTGATGATTGTGCGGAGACCAGAAGTTGTAAATAAAAGGATTTTCTTTTGTACTTGTCTGCCAAAGTTTATTTCATGAAAATCAATTTAGCTACCAGAACGCGGCCCCAGCACAGGTATGGCTTTAACAGAACAAATTAGAGGCGTATTTAATGAACTGTGCTTGCATTATGATTTGTCTACCTTTAATATTAGCAGCGTTCAGCTGTTCTGAGAACTTTCTGTTGCTATGAAACTCGAAGATTTATCACTGTCATCTTACGAGTAAACAATAACTTTCAGAACTCGCGATGCCCACCCCCAACGTTTCCATCTTTAACCTTTCCAGGCCCTGAAAGCACAGTAATGCAGGTAAATACATCAATAAATCCATGTCACATCGCGCCCACCAATATTCATTTGCTGTTTGTTGTCTTATTTAACGACAATTTCTGAATTTTATAGGCTACATTGTAGATAGAGCGAGTAATTATTGAGAAAGTTCAATAAGAAATGGTGAGAAATAAAAAAGTCGCCAGTTTTAGAGAATATTTCTTGCTTCAGGAGTTGTAATCTCGAACCAGAAGAACATGCAGATTTGTCCATTCTGAAGCAAATGTCTTATATGCACTAAGTGAAGGATAGTGAAAAGGAGACAAATAAAGAAAGGAAGAGAAACAAGATGAAGGAATAAAAAAGAAAATAATTTCTCTCCTTTTACACTACCACATCCTAAAAATTTACCTTTCCCACTTCAGGCCTAATGGTATCTGAAAGAAGTATAAAGATTGTAAAAAGCTAGAATTTTGTTAATATCCTCTAAAGTTATTAAGGGGACAGACAAACTGACACGGTGATATAAGGCTGTCTTTCTCTAATAAATAATGGAATTATATGAAAAATCCAAGTGAAATGTTCTTGAATGAAAAATATCGCTCTCGTACGCCATGTAAAACTTTCCTTTTGTGATCAGAATATTGGGCAAGGTTCCGCCTCTTTGCTTGCGACACGTTCAGACTTCATAATTAACAAGTCCGTCCTCTCAAAGTGCGGTCCACTTCACTTTGCAGGACGAGAAGTTGTTCGCTGAAAAGGGCTCAGGACCGTTCTAGAACATGAAGTCGCGAGAGGGCAGATGACCAGGAGACATCTCTGCAAATTGTTTCGTACTTTATAATTTAAGTTCGTTCCTACTAAACGGATTATTGTAATATTACTAAATAATACTAAGAAATCTTCGCTGTTTCTTAAGACAACAGGGTAAAGAAAGTGCGATTCAGGGCAATAAGGTTTAAGAATTAATTAATCAATGACAGAACAGTCCTACAGACCGAGATCTCGACGTTTATGACAGTTTAACACTTAATCTCACTTTGATACGTAGTGCTTTCGTGGACTAACAAACATTCGCAAGAACAAGTTAATAATTCTCAGGCAACTCAACAAATAATATCCAGACTATATATTTTAATTAAATATAAATTTATTAGTTAAACAATTCACAAAATATGGAGGTGGGATACGGGCATAGGAAGACAAAAACTAAAGAAAATGAGAATAAGTAAAAATGGCGGATAAGACCTTAGACAAAATACAGTGAAATACATGAAATATTAAAGTCATTGATAGAGTTGAAAAATTAATCTGCTGCATACAGGAATATGTTAAAAATTTATGTACATGGAATGAATGAAGACAGGTAGGGTCAAACCTACCGGACGTAGTGCAGGAGGAAAGTCTAGGCGACACTGTGACGAGGCATTTGCGGCCGGTACAGGCAATGAGATGCCTAATACGTGAAGAGACAAAGATGAAAATTAATGAGGTAAGGATTAATTTCATGACGTGAGAAGACATGCGGTATACTGCAATATACAGGTCTCACAGGTTCATATCACGGTCGGTATGTACAGTGTAGACACCAAGACATGCGGTATACTGCAATATACAGGCCTCACAGGTTTATATCACGGTCGGTATGTACAGTGTGAAATGTACTTCTTATCATTAGATTTTATCGTATTTTGTAGGGTACTGTACATGACCCTTCTGATCGTAACCGTCTATATTTTGTTGCCTCGAGCAGCACTCACCTGCAGCGCTACCCCTCTTGTGTGCTTAAATAGCCATGTTCCACCCAGCATCCCCTCGTCTTAATCCATTTCATTTTTACAGTAATAGCCTACATACAACACAAACTATAGTAAAATCGACTCACAAAAGTAATCTCCTTTGTACGCCCGTGTATCTTCAGGGGTTTAGAACACAAATAGCAAAAATAATCTTTAGAAAGGCGTCTTTTTTTGCCTCCGTTCCTGACATTATGTAGCCTTTGAAGTTTTGTTAAACACATCTGGAAATTGCTAAAAGTTGAACTTCCAAGTAAAGAGTTCCAATAATCTCCTATATTCAAAGCTTTTGACTATATTTTACACCTAATATTTCAAATTTCCACGTGTAAATTTTATTAAAACTAATACAAAACAAAAACGGCTGTTAAAATTGGTCCGTTACTTCGACGTAAAACGAGAGTACAAGCGATCAATACAATATTTCAAAATTTATCTAAAAGTAAAACTTCGTTATTTAAGGAAATCACCTAGTTTTATGAAGGGAATGGAACCATGTAGCGTACGTCGAATCGGGCAGAAGGATAGGAAACAAATATTGCATGCTGAATTTTTGGAAAGAAAATCGCTTGCTATATGACAACTTTGAATACAAAGGGGGAAGCTGGGACGGTAACATTAAAATGGATCTTAAACATGTCGTGGGTGTGGTAAATGGACATATCTCGCTCAGAATCACATCAAATTAGCGATGTTGAAACTTTGAGTCGTAGTACCAGAGATAATTAAAGAGTGAGCACCTCTTCTCCCCTTTTTACTAACCATCTCCACGGAACAGAGTCATTCTTGAGAAGCTAGGCCTGCTAATCAAGAAATGTCCCTCTTTTTAAGACTCCTGTCGAGTTCGTTACTGTGCTCACAGGAGCCTGTTAGATGTCTTTATTCTGAGTCAGTTATATCAAGTCCACATTTCCTCTCATCCCATCTACGCCAAAGACTTCCAAGCAGTCTCTTCACTTTAAAACAGATCTAAGCTTATTTAATAAATTCCTGGAATATATTTCTTTCTTTATAAACATCGCTATTTCAGGGATATTTTTATCCACAAGAGGTAACAAATAATATACATTAAATTTCCCATCCTCTCTCACCCGTTGCCAATGTAGATAATATCTAAAATATGAACATAATTGTTCGGCTTACTGATGTTTTATGCAGCTAAAAGAATAAGAGATAACGATTATCAAGTATTAATTTTACGCTGTTGAATCCATTACCATTGCATGCAATACGTAAATCTACACTAGATAGCATGATTTACTTGTCCAGCAACACACGTCATATTATGGGAAATACTCTGCCTGCAACAGGCCAGAGCGTGGCTTTAAATTTTCCACACCATAAGCACCAGCATCCCTTTGTTTCAATGTACACTACGTTATAAACAACTCGAAATGCTCTGTTTTTATACTCAAAGGCAACTGCAGCGAAAACAGAAAAGCAGCGAGTTCATGTTTCAAAGACCTCAAGCTATACGACTTTTCAGGTTCAGTTTTGTTCGTATGTGTACTTGAAAGTTTGTACAACTCTCCAGAAGAGTGGCTGTCAATCTGTGAACCGTGGTCCTTTCGGAACCGCAACGGACTATGTGGTGTGAGATCAACTGATTTTTAGGTTAATCACCAGCACTGTTACAACTACAGAGGTTACAAAGAATATCGGATCAGTGGGAAAGGTGATAAATGGTAAATACAGAAGGATTTTGAAGAAGGCAGAAGTAGCTTATTTAAAAGCAGTATCTAGCATTATGGACTGAGGAAAACCAAGAAAAACGTCATTCAGGATAACCGGTCTCCGAGGCATGATCTGAATCACCAGAACCTACCAAATAGGAAGCAAGAATGCTAAAATATGCATATCTCAGTAGCATCAATAATTTGTCTTTTTTACACGGTAAAATGTTTTTAGAATAACATTATACCTGAAGAGTTCGATTCTATCTTCATTTAGAGAAAATATACTGGGCTGAAATTAAATTCTTCATTTGTCTTTTTTACACGGTAAAATGTTCTTAGAATAACATTATACCTGAAGAGTTTGATTCTATCTTCATTTAGTGAAAATATGCTGGACTGAAATTAAATTCTTTGTGTAAGTTTAAAATTTTAATTCGTGGAGTAGATTCGGAGATGAAACAAGCGTACGGACACATATAATCTCCCTAAGCAAATAAAATAATAATTATAACCAACCACTGGCCGATTCTAAATAAGGTCTAATAATATTTACTATTTCATCTACATAATATTATTATATATCCTTCGCTGCTCCGGTTCTGCAATTTCGCATCTCGCCCAAAATGTAGATTACAGACTATTATTGATTGTACATGTGACGCCTCGCTGTGTTCCGATATTATTAATGCAATGTTCAATTCGCTTTGCCGTCGGTTGCTTCCCGAAACACGAAGCGAAGAGAAGAATATAACAAAAGAAAAACTGCATCCGAATTCTGGATTCCTCCAAATTCCTAACCGGTTACAGCTCAGATTGTAACAAACTCAAATTCTTCTCAGAATTAACGGTAAAGCGGTTTATTTATAATGATGGCTGTGTTCTGGGTTGTTACTTCACGTATTCCGACAGAATATTACCGACGTTTCAGTATACTTCTACCAGACTTCACGGCGCTACAACTCAGAACACAGTCAGCTCCAATGTTTAACGAAGTTGCTTCATCAAACATAAAATATATGTAATACCTCTAAGCATAAAATATGGGCTACTTATTTATTTTATTTAGTGTTCTGTCTGACGACAGGTCAGGTCCATATGAACAGGATCCTTCCATCCTTTTCTCGGACTGGGACCTGTTCATATACGTTCTTGGCAGATAATCCAGAAGTGGTTTGCCATTGCCGTCTTCTGTGTGTGAATGGAGTAATTGTTGGGATGCCACGGAGAAACCGGGGAAGCCCCCGGAGGAAAACTCCGTGTTGCCTAGACCACGGCGTTGCCCAACACAAGTTATAAATTCGGGCACCGCCGGGAATCGAACCCGAGACCCCAGGATTACAAGGCCAGCGTTCTAACCGCTAACAGCAACAGCGGTCTGGAAGCTAAAAACTCGTTTCGGATTCTATTATAGCCGTGTCACGTGCAAATAGAGAAGTCGGTGGAGAAACCACAAATTTTTCAGTGTGCATATTAAGAACCGCAGAAACATGAAATCAAATACCGTGGTTGTCAAAACAAAATACAAATGAAAAACCGCGGATACTTGAAGTACGTGGCCGGCGAAAAATTACTGTATATAAATTTCAAAACTCGCTGCATATTCCCACCTTCTTCAGAAGCAAGTCGATTATTGAAAGACCACAGACAGACTTATTGTGGCATGCTTATAGTTCATTTGCCACCTCAAAACTTCACTATCTGTCCCAAAAAATCTGTTCATTTAACGCAAATGTAATTTTCAACTGTACTTATAGGAAAACTGCCGACACAATATTGAAGAACGATAAGACGCAGATATGTTTCTGGAACAGATCCAATCAGCTTGTCAGAATTATATTTTGGCTTCTTATGTATACATATCCTAACTTGTTATATCATTAATAACTTCATCATGAATGGCTATTTATGGAATTTTTATAGTCTGGTCTGCAAGATCCAGCTACATCGCAAGAAACAGACAAAACACAATTATCGAAGAACTTACATAAAAATGAAAAGTAGGCAGGAAACTGATGATTTTCAGAACAGGACACGGATTCCTACGTACAGACGACAGAAAAACTAAGCCCACGCTATGGTAAGTTTCAATTCTCAAGATGACTGCATAAAATAGTTTACGAATCACATAATGACGTGTTATCCAGTGAAGGTTTCAGTATATTACTTCAAGAACTTGTAAACTTACTTTCTGACCTCCCATCGCAGTACAGGCTTGGCATTCTAAGGAACTGTTCCAGCCGTTATGAGATGCCAATGAAATGTTCTGACAACGAATATCTGAATTACTTTATCCGAGAGCCAGCCTTCACTTTGACAGATCCGCTACAAGACATGGGAAAGACCGTAAATTATTCACAATTCTCCTCTCACGACCTTCGTATGCCTACTACACTACCTCTATCGGTCACAAATTTTGAGTCCATAAAATGTGGTTGTCGAGGGATAAGAATTTTTATAGTAAACCTATAAAATGGAAAGTTGGCGAGGCACGTAATACGCATGAATCTAATGAAAAATACATAAAACAATTTGATAGTAAAAGTAAAGGACTAATTTAGAAACTCAGGCATAGGCTATACGAAAGGATAATGCACATTACATAAATAGATGCAAAGTTCTTCACTTTTTTAATTGTTACTTAAATCAGGACTAATGATGAAATTTTGTAAACACACTGAAAAAAATGTCTTTGTCGAATTAAGGAAAAAAAATGTCTTAACCAGTAGAACAACTCTTAACATTTCAATGACGTAACAGTAAACATAAAAAATGTCTTAACCAGTAGAACAACTCTCAACATTTCAATGACCTAACAGTAAACATAGAGTACCAAATTTCACCCCACAAAAATCTGAAATGACTGCCTTACATTTTGCTTTAAATAATGGGAATAAAATACAGTAAAACCTGCCTGTAATGGTGTCTGAACACTTTTCCGTTTTAGAAAAGCTTCCGTTTAAACACAGACATTTATTCCTATACAAAAATATTGCGTATTTAAGATTAAAATCACATAAGCCAGAAATTTATCCTACACTATTTCACCGTTCTTCTTTCTTTCTTCGTTCTCGCGACTTACACTTTCTGTTTGAAACGTTTAAAAGCATGGAATATTTTTAATGAGAAAGCTACGCTTACACATCGTCCTGATGATGGAGGCAGCAAGAAACTCTGAAACGTTGGTAGCCTTCTGCCAGACTACACGGCGCTGTAACCCACAGGACAACCATCTACGCTCTTTGAGTCTGTGCATTCAGTGTGATCATCTGGAATGCGATCAGTTGTGCAACAAAACTTTTACAGTGAACCAAGATTATGTACAACTGCAATGAACGCATTCAGGTACATCTTTATAATCTTGTCCACAGTCCAGGCAAAAGCTACGCTTGTCGAAAGTGTCACTTTCTTCCTTCAGTTTATCAACACGAATGTGATTAGTTGCGGAAAATGATGAAGACTGTTAGATTTGACAGTATGAATTGAAGTGAAGCGTCTAAACATGGAACAGAGCCCTGCTCTTCTACTTGTCTTAAATTGATGATAAATTAATTTTGGATCTCGTCGACTATCCCCAGCTGAAAAGTTAAACGAAATTCCAGCCAACTCATACATCACGCACTTTCTCTGACAGTTTGGCCTCCCTGTACCCTCATCAGCTTCCTGCCAGTGCAGTCGATGGCAATTACGTAGGGTAAAATGTTGTACTATATATTAGTCAAGAACTCCCACTTAGCACACTTCTCCATAAGAAATAATTTATTAACTAGATAATAGCTACCAGATTTTATATAGAGAATGCATATTGCAGCATCCCGCTGTGTAACACAGGCAAATTGTTATTAACTAAATGAATCAACTGTACTTCACTAAGTCAAGGTCCTTGTCAGAAAGTTTACAGTTGTTCAGATCGCAAAATTTCGCTTCTTTTTGGTTTAAAAACGTTCATTACATTGTTCAAAAAACCGCTATTAAACCCTGATCTGATCCAGTTATATCCTAATCCAGGCTACTTTAATTTTATAAACTATGTGCAAACAACACCTAAAACAGGATCTAAGGTTATCTCAGCGGCCTGTATACGAACATGGCTGTCTTCTGGCTTATGTAGTCTGGTAGAAGTTTACCAACATTTCAGAGGTCCTTGCTGCCTCCATCACCTGGGCGATGAATACACGGTGCTACAACCCAGAAGACAGCTTGCTTTAAATAATGGGAATAAAATACAGTAAAACCTGCCTGTAATGGTGTCTGAACACTTTTCCGTTTTAGAAAAGCTTCCGTTTAAACACAGACATTTATTCCTATACAAAAATATTGCGTATTTAAGATTAAAATCACATAAGCCAGAAATTTATCCTACACTATTTCACCGTTCTTCTTTCTTTCTTCGTTCTCGCGACTTACACTTTCTGTTTGAAACGTTTAAAAGCATGGAATATTTTTAATGAGAAAGCTACGCTTACACATCGTCCTGATGATGGAGGCAGCAAGAAACTCTGAAACGTTGGTAGCCTTCTGCCAGACTACACGGCGCTGTAACCCACAGGACAACCATCTACGCTCTTTGAGTCTGTGCATTCAGTGTGATCATCTGGAATGCGATCAGCTGTGCAACAACATTTTTACAGTGAACCAAGATCATGTACAACTGCAATGAACGCATTCAGGTACATCTTTATAATCTTGTCCACAGTCCAGGCAAAAGCTACGCTTGTCGAAAGTGTCACTTTCTTCCTTCAGTTTATCAACACGAATGTGATTAGTTGCGGAAAATGATGAAGACTGTTAGATTTGACAGTATGAATTGAAGTGAAGCGTCTAAACATGGAACAGAGCCCTGCTCTTCTACTTGTCTTGAATTGATGATAAATTAATTTTGGATCTCGTCGACTATCCCCAGCTGAAAAGTTAAACGAAATTCCAGCCAACTCATACATCACGCACTTTCTCTGACAGTTTGGCCTCCCTGTACCCTCATCAGCTTCCTGCCAGTGCAGTCGATGGCAATTACGTAGGGTAAAATGTTGTACTATATATTAGTCAAGAACTCCCACTTAGCACACTTCTCCATAAGAAATAATTTATTAACTAGATAATAGCTACCAGATTTTATATAGAGAATGCATATTGCAGCATCCCGCTGTGTAACACAGGCAAATTGTTATTAACTAAATGAATCAACTGTACTTCACTAAGTCAAGGTCCTTGTCAGAAAGTTTACAGTTGTTCAGATCGCAAAATTTCGCTTCTTTTTGGTTTAAAAACGTTCATTACATTGTTCAAAAAACCGCTATTAAACCCTGATCTGATCCAGTTATATCCTAATCCAGGCTACTTTAATTTTATAAACTATGTGCAAACAACACCTAAAACAGGATCTAAGGTTATCTCAGCGGCCTGTATACGAACATGGCTGTCTTCTGGCTTATGTAGTCTGGTAGAAGTGTACCAACATTTCAGAGGTCCTTGCTGCCTCCATCACCTGGGCGATGAATACACGGTGCTACAACCCAGAAGACAGCCATCTTGTAAATCATTTAATGATGAAGTAGTGCGTACATTTGTAATCATCCTGTAGATTCGGTTTTAAGCAGAACTGAAGAAGTGGTGGGCACATTATAGTTTCTGTACCACATGGCTCTTAGTCATTTGCGTTTACCATTCAGCATGCAAGAACACACACCCAGATATATGAGTTTTCCTCGAGCTCGTCTTTATTAGTGTTCAGTTCTACAAAACGAAAGGAATCATCAGTGTGCTAATCTTTTCTGCTTTGATAGCAATCTGTAGTGTGTGGCAAAATAAACTTCCGAGGCTTCGGGCATGATTAATTTCAAGTATAAATCGAAGTACAGAATGGACGGAAGAACGTTAGGGGACGAAAATACATATGTTAGCTTATTTAAATAAGAGGAAGTTTGAAGTACAAAGAAATATATGTGTATGGTATTATTTCCATGCGTCCATCCACCCCCTAATAAATTTTGAATCAACTAACGGTTTTTCACGAAACTTGTACATCTTGCCAGTAGAGTTTGTCGATTTACGGACTCTGTCACAACTGCAATGTTTATTTAACGTCGAATAATATGAAATTAGATAAAACGAAAAGAATGGGAAACTAAACGGTTGTCACGGCCTACCTTAAACCAATGTCCTGATATTCAGCATGTGACCGCAATTTTAATTTAACCAGCTACACTGAGGTCTGTCTAAAACTGGAGATGTTTTAAATGAATAGTTGTCGTTACAGAAAAATTTGTATGATCCCCAGATTTTACGGGAATAATCTCTGCTTCATTGCGCTTCATAAGTGAACAATTGTTATCGTACACGTGGAAAGTAAAAGCTAGAATTTGGTGGTAAATTGGTTACTTGTTTGTGTATTTTGCTCAGTTCACATACTTTTGTTCCAAACTGAAGTTTTACCGGAATTTGTACGAAACGGATATTTCCTGTCATAAGATGGTTGCGAGTTAAGCAATTCCTCGTCGCCCTGATGATGGAGGCAGCAAGGACCTCTGAAAAATTAGGAACCTTCTACCAGACTATAGTGCGTTATACCCCAGAAGACTGCCATCTTCAGACTCACCACGTGAAAATCTCAAATCATACTATTTTCTGTCTCATTTCATAAATAATCAAGCACATAGCTGGAATAAATAAAGAGATCAAATCTCACTCATATGCTACCAATTTTGTATACTCTGAGACATTTTAAAGAAATGTTATAAACTTCAAATTGGTGTTTGTGTAAAGTGGAAAGCAACTGATCGGTATAAATCAAAATTACTTTCAACGAACAACGAACAGCGTAGACTTCAAACATTTTAATCGAAGGTCATACAGTTATTTTGCATATAACAGATGCTGAGGAACAGGACAGAAACTCATACTGACAGGAAATAATATAAGCTGCGAATTTAATGTACTGCCAAAGAAAACCAACAAATAATATTCAGCTGAACTACCATAACATGGACAATTTATTTTATTAGCTTAACAGGTACCTTGACTTTAAACGCTTTGTTCATTCAAATAATGTTGAAATCGCAGTTTCTTTTGCGATCAATTTGTTATTTTTAATGACAGTTCTTTTGAAATTTAAAAGTTTATTTCCTCAACATAAATAATTTTTATCTACTTTCTAAACAATTTATTAGCGCGTCTACGTAAAGAACCGTCTATTAAACAAAAAAAGTAGCATTACATCTGAGAATCATGATGCTTGCTTGTTTCGCTTGCATGATGAAAAATGTGGAAATTCGTCATTTTTCTAAGAAAGAGCTCGTCGTGTGAATACTTGGTATAAAAAATTAGGTCGTTAACATCTATTATTTTAATAATTTCCAATATGGTACATATTTAAGAAAACAATTTACAAGCAAAGCCAATGCATCATTGTGCATTGTGATATTCAATTTAATTCAATAATAATTTTCCTTCTGCAATTAATTAACAATAATGTCAATGATATCTGCGAAACTACAAATAATGCATTTGAAAAACTTGTGTGCTACGCTGATGTTCAACTTTTAGGTTTATACTTGCTTTCAGGACCAGTGCCGTTAAATATTCATGACTTATAATTCTCTACGGCGACCAATTACAATAGCATACGGGACTACAAAACTAAAACGACTAGTTTCCTTAGTAAAATTAGTTACTGGCAATTCGCATAATTTTAGGTACCGGGCATGGCATTACTTTCGGTCAAGTTTATTTCTATAGCTAGCCAGATATCTTGTATTGGCGTTTAATGACCAACAGCACAAACAAGATGTTCGAAACAATTTTCTGAGCTACTGAACAAGCAACAAATATTATCTATCTTTAGGTACTATCCGTGTAGAGATTGAGGAGAGAATGCAAAAACGTCGTTCAGAAAACCCGGTCTCTGGGTCGAGAGTAGAATCACTGGCCTTCCAAATACGAGACAGAAATATCAGCTCTGCTGTTGTAGCTTGCTCGTACGTGTATTTTGAATTGTAAAACACAAGGTTACGAGGTTGAGTTTGATTTCTTAGGAGGTTGCAAATACGAATTCAGGAAACTAATGCGAATTATGATTGATAGTGATGGAACGACTAGGAATGCCAAGGCAAAGAGCTAAAATTATATGACTACGCCTAATGAACGAACGCAGAAAGGCATTTTAAGAACAGTTTGCAAAAAGCCTACGTTGAAGACCTGCATGCAGTGGGGCAGAACATATATTTAATCCACCATGGATGTCTCCAGTTATGAGAAAGTTAGAGATCATAAAGCCCTGGAAGATGAAGATGGCTCCTCCATAACACGATTAGAGCACAGAAAAACATTGTATTTTCTTTCTCTTATATGTCGTTCCAGCTATAATATCAAAACACTCCATCAGGTTTAATACCATAAAAAGAGTTTATTTGGAGTCGAAAATTCCAGGGCAACAAAATCTAAGCGACCTTAATAAAACAACGAATATTTATCCATAATTAAGAATACTGCCTCTAAGAATGTTGCCGTGGAGTCTGACAAAAGTTTACCGACGTTTCAGAGGTGCTTGCTGCTTCCATGATGATTATGATAAGAGACCAATGACGATATGGAGGGCAACTGCGATTATATTGAATAACAAGTCCCAGGTAAAGGAAAGGTGGGGAACAATACAGGATTCGGTTTAGTGTTTTAATACATTGAGATAACCATTCAGAAGCTTAAGGTAGAGTGTCTCATTTAGGTAATAATAGCTTTAATTTTATGTTTTGATATTCTGTATCTATACACTATTAATATATATATATATATATGTAATTACTTATGTTAACTGCCATGCTTGGCCTATAATTGTATAATATGATTTCGCGGCCCATTTCGTATTATCAGAAGAAAAATAGGATGGTTATCGTGTTCAGAGCACGTGTGTATGCACATTTTGTTGTACGATGTGTTGTCCTATGTATATAAAATCCTTGCACTGGGCCGATTCACCAGCCCACAATGTTTCTGAAAGGTTAATTGTCTCAGAATTAATTCTTAATCAGAATACATCAGAATCTGTGAGACGTGCGCATTACATTACGTAATAGGATAAAAAACAATTACTTGTATAGTTTCACTTTTAAATGTTTTATGTTAACCCTGACAATAAAAAACGAGACTCATAAATAATATTCTGACCTTATGCATTAAATTACATTTCTGGAAATAGTAAAAATATTATTTTTTTTCGAAGGACTCCACAAAGTCATACTTCCCGACATCTAACAGGGACACATAACAACGGCGTGAGTGGTTAGCAGATAACTCAGTCAAGATTCGATAGGGTGTCTCTGAAATACAAATTATTAGCGTTACTGGTAAATAAACGCCCCTTGGTGTGTATGAAAAACCTTAGAGTAAATAGTGACTGACATTTGAAATTCTCACGGCGGTGAAGTTATCGATCGTGGTCTTATGTGTTGTGAGGCTCTGTGAACTTGTGGACAGCCCTAATGATGGAGACAGCATCTTCCTCCGAAACGCTGGTACTCACCTACAAGTCCATTCGACATCGCAAGTCAGAAGACCACACAGCGATCAATGCAGTCGTTGATTACGCCTGTTTAATTTGAAAAATTTTAATAAGCTGGATCATAAATTGTTACTACCAAAACAATCCTCATGGTAGGTTTGATAATAATCAATTCTTAAAACAGTTAAACGACGATCCCTCAGCTCCAAGGTTTATATCTTCAGCAGTTGGTAAGAATAGTATGTATCAAAATGTAATTACCAGTGACTGAAGCCCTTCTTGCCACGAAAATTGCGCCTTACCCGAGAATTTGTTGTTAGAATCTACAAGCCTCAATCACGATATCATGACTGATAACTCTCGACAAAAAATTAACAGAAGCACTGCCGCTTCACCAAACGACTCAGCGCATGCCATGAACACCCGAATTTACTCAAGTTAATTCGAACATTGTGAAAACACACTAGACTGTACAGCAGCGAGGTCAGCGTCCGGTTCTAGTGACCTTTTGAACCCGAACGATGAAACTTTGTTGCCTTGTGGAACTGTACTGGTATAGAAACCAGCTTCTGAGGAACATTTAAGTCTCAGGAGACAACTGGGATTTGAGTACATGTCCAACGCAATTACCTACGCTACTATGTCACTGCCGCACTTACGAAAGGTAGTCATTCATGTGACATACGGGATCGGAAAACACTGCCAAAACAAAATTTCGCCGACAACTCGCTGTTCATTATCAAGATGCAGGCAGAGAGACTACTCGAAAATTAAGTTGTTATATCGACTGTTTTATACTCTTCTGGGCGAAAAATGTTGTTCATTTGGGGTAGACATGTAAGGTATACTGAGTTTTGATATGGATAGCATTCTTTGTAGTGGATAAATGTTTAAAGAGGCATTAAACATACGACAGTTGCTGGTAGTTGTGACAAGTGACGTTTAGAATTTCACAGGTCTTTTGCTACAACTGTCGGTTCATTATGAACTAAGCTTTCCACTTTCATCGCCCGTTTTATTTACTCCACACGCATCGAAATCATAAAAGGGAGGTGACTACAAAGTTATTTTTGCTGCTGATAAACTCAATGGCATAGTCTATTATACATGAGTTTCGAGACTTGACGAATTACTGACATGTGTAATGAAAACGCATTCCTGTGAACCGTTTGCCATGATTTAGCAGAGAAATAACAACTGGATTCCGACATAAAACTGAACAGACACGGATACAGATGTTGTTTTGTTCCGCTGCTGCTGCTGCTTGTAACGACCGCTATTTCTGAACTCGGGATCTCAACTACAGTATTTCATCGCAGCGCAACGTCCGACAAGAAAATGACGGAAAGCAGGGTTCCAAACACGATTCCTGAAGTTTTCTGAACCACAGATAAAGAAAGGGGCAACGGAATGCAAGGAGGAAGACGGTAAAAGATGAGTGCTCATCGCCCAGGTGATGGAGGCAGCATGTACCTCTGTAACGTCGGTAAACTTCTACCAGACTACACGGCGGAACAATCCAGAAGACAGCCATCTTCAGAATCACGACCGCGAAAACTTAAGAACCAGGGTTATTTATCATTTTGGCAATTCATAATCACGTTATTTCTATTGCCTACACCTGCATGAATATTCGACTTCATCACAACCACTCTTACCGTACACGTCCTACCAAGATTAAGTAAACAATGCATAGAAAATCCCTAAGGACCGCTATAAGTTAGCCGTACAGTCGATCAGTCATTGAAGAGTGAGCCTAGAAGGACGTCAATAATAGTCATTCAATTAAATTTAATTCTTTCCATATTAAATATGTCATAGGCGTAACTTGTTTTGAACCAATGGCCTTTCAGGTCCGAACTTATTTGGAGTCTTGATATCAGTGAAAGGAATCTGTCTCTATAAAAAAAGTAAAGTTTGTCCCACTATACGCCATGTAGGCGTTTGGGGGGAGTGGAGGTATATCTCCTCTCTTCCTTGACCTCGGCACTAGATGGGGGTGAGTGGTCAGCATCACGCCCCGGCCGGCTTTACCCCCGGGAAAGGACCCCGGTACCCATTGTAGAGGAGGCTGGGTGGACCCCAGAGCCGGTCTGGACGCAGAGGCTAGGGGAAAAATCCTCTGCCCCCGTCGGGGATCGAACCCCGGCCGTCAAGCCCGTAGCTAGTCACTATACTGACTGAGCTATCCCGGCTCATTCTGTCTCTCTAATCCAACTAATTAAAATATGTGTTGGTATGAAAACATAATAGTAAGAGAAAAATGTTTGGATATAACCTGAAGAGGGTGGCTGGTCACCATCTACATGGCTCTCTCGTGTCATTATCCATATGAGCACAATCAAAATTTTCACCATCGCCAAGAACTCAAATCTCACACAGAAGAAAGTTTATTCAAATTAAAGCTGGCATGGAAAATGTATATGATCTGTCAAGTCATTTGTGCTTGATACACAGGCTTGCCATATCTATGTCAAGTTTCTTGAGGCTAACAGACACATCTGAGATCACGTCACTTCCTAAGTGTGTGAAGGCTTGCTATTAAGTCACCGTATCGCCTGTTAAATTCAGAAGAGCTTGGTGTAATTCAATTTACAGCAGACCACACTATTAACTGTTGCTTAAGCCCAACCCCCGGCAAATTTCAACCATTATCACCCAATGTTTCGTCTTTCTTCCCCGAAGAACTTTGCACCCTGTTTTCACTGTTCACTAACCCTTCAAGGTTCAGCACCAGAGTGACAGTGGCATTCTGTGGAGGAAACACGATCACCCCTTCACTCTTGCCTGATTCGACTTACCACACCAGGTGAAAAAAAACACAGCAACTTCTTAGTATTCCTGTTAATGGGCCTCTGACCTCCGGTTTTAACACAATATTTTTGTAATTACGATCAGGAGCAGAAGGCTTCTTTTGTGGATTTTAAAAACTTGCTTGCTTTATTGTGGCATTTTATACGAGTGAACTTTAAACAAACGCGGGAAGGCGCGCCCTAGTGAAGTACTCAGTTTCTTGAAAGACGTTCTCCGCAATTACTGGTTATACCATCGACCTTGATACTTATCTATTGCACATTAAACTCTATAATTTTGCAGATACAAATCCACTACCTCACTCCCAAGCAGCACATTCCTCCGCCATTGTTCCACCGGAAGTCAACCAATCTTAACACACAGCCTACTTAAATATAGAGAGGCTATTAACGAAATTAGTGATGAACACAATTTAGGATATCAGTGACCAATAGATACAAGCATAATCTACTACTGGGAAACTAATCGTACTAGATCGTAATATATTTATCCCTGCAATTTTGCTTATATTATATGCATCATCATATTAATTTTATCAACTTATTTACCTAATACGTATCTATTAGTTATCCATCTACCTGTTGCGTACCTATCTTATACTCATCCAGATATAATTCTATGGATATATATAATTTATACAATTTATCCATCCGTCCACCCAAAAAACTTTCAACACATTCATTCCGTCTATATATCTATCTAATATGTATAGTATATTGATCTATTCGTGTATACTTATCAACCTAATCATCAATTTATCCATTCATCAAAACAGCAGCCTGTACATACCAGCGCATGCGCATGAATATTGAATATTCCTCTACATTTATCCGTTTACTCACATTCATTTACCCATATGTTCGCCTCTGACCCATCCATTAATCTGTGACCCCCATCTACATATCTGCATAGGAGTGTTACATGGAATATTACTTAAAACTTCGTCACACTTTTAATACAATGTATACCGGTAATCGTTTATCAATGACGTTCACCAACAAAGTAAATAACATGTAATCCTGGCACTGCAGCTTTCCAGTCAATTCTTCTTTATCTAAAACGAAATACGTTTTTACGTTTTCTCTTCCATATAAAAAATAAATTGGAATGGCCGTTAGAACGTGGTAATTAACTCCTGTGCACGTTAATTCCTTCACTAATTTAAAATAAGAAAGAAACACAGAACAAATTCCATCCTTCAGAAAATTACGTAAATTAAAACAAGGTCGCTGTGATAAAAACGGAAAATGTTAATATAAACAGTCTCAAAGGGAAGACAAAAAACCAGCGACAGACAAGGCATGTTCGTCTGCATGAGTGAGTGTCAGCAGGATTAATGTTTTGGTCTCATCTACTCGTGCGAATTCGTTTTCATCCCTAGATTAAAGAAGACGGGAAGATACATTCCATAACAGTTAACATTTGTTTCCCATTCGTTCTTCGCAATTCTGTAAGCTGCTCTGTCCTTGACGTGCATTTAATGTCGATAAGTTCCAATGTTTCAAAGTTTACGTTAACATCGCGCGACTATAAATTTTCATTATGTTTATTTAAATACAGGCTACACCATATTAGCTCTGCTTCTAGTAACGGCTGGAGACCTAATGTGATTCGTAAATAAATTTTAAGTGAAGCATTAGATAAAGACTTCTGTTCCTACACTAACCAAAATTAAATTCGTTCAAATTGTAAATGATCAAATATGATGAACTGGAAATAATGTGAGAGAAAACGACAATGTCCTACCAAAAATAACTGTCGTACGTGCTACCGCTGAGTTATCTGTCTGTCAAACTGCCAGAACTTTCCTACTATCGAATGCATGCAATTAAAATGTCATATTTGTAGGCCGACACGTTACAGATGTTAAGGTCGACCTCTTTACTAATAGATTCCAGCCAAGTTACAGATGTTAAGGTCGACCTCTTTACTTAGATTCCAGCAGTGTCAGAAATGAATATCCTAGTTAGATTCGAGAACGTTCTGGCAGGTGAGACCCATTGCATATCTCATGGGTGGAATGTTGATCTTCATAGGAAAACTGACGTACTCAGAGAGCAATTTGTGCAATGCTACTCCGTCACATAAATTAACCTAGGACTGAACCTGGACTTCCCTGGTGAGAAAACTGCATTAAGTTTCAGTTGTTTTGTTCCTTAAGTTTCTGTTCTTGCATCCATGCATTTCACTTTTTTTCATTCGTTCATCTGCCTCTGTTTGAACTTATGCTTTCTAACCACCCCTCCACTTTCTCCCTTTACGTCAGCTTTTCTTTATCTCGTTGCCTTTGTCAATTTGTTTTCATTCCAGTTTCCCGTCTTTCTTTATACACATCAGTCTTTCGTGAATACTTTTTCCTCTTACTTTACATTCAATCTCTTCATTCTCACGTCGATTATGCCGTATCTCGCTTTTCCATTTCAACAAATAATTTAAAAACTACTTTAATTTATTTGTTGGTATTGCATGTCGGTGACAGAAGTTTAAGTCACGGTATTGGAGTTTTCCTCCCACACAGTGGTGATTTTATTTCTTCCGAAACTGGATTTACGAATCTTTCAAATTGAGCTGTTCACACAACTACAA
>NW_019060399.1:658761-691277 GCF_000696155.1 Zootermopsis nevadensis | reverse complement strand
ACGATGGGGAGAGAAAAAAAATACACTACAGCATAACTGTACGTTTTGTGATAGCCCTGACTAAGGTTTCTTAGGAACTTGCCACCTGCATCATCAGGGTAGTCATTGCCTTGCTGAGAACCTCATATCTCACCAAGCCCCTCAGACAGTCACTCTTTTATTGAAATTATATTTGAGGACAGTAGGTTACATGCTTCCCAAAATTGTACTGTGGAAAACAAATTGGAAAATGTTTTCACTGATGATTGGTCAAGAGAGTTATGAGTATGGGGTACATATGCTATAGTCTAATAGTGAGCAAATAAGTCAGCATTCAGTGTTTCATTATGACAGCTGTTACCAATTCTAAAAAAAAACATATATTAACCCGTCAGCATCGGCTCCATTCCTGGTACAAACCTGTTTCATCACATGATGCGAGCCTCTACATGGTACAGACCAGGTACATGTAGTTCAAATCTCCATTCACAGGGTAGGACATCATTAAACTGACTGCAGTCACTTAAGCTTTAAATATCCATCTCATAAACCACGTTTAACACAACTGTTGGTAATGAATCAGTCATTGCACCCAAACTTTAGAGTCAACATTTTCCAAAAATCAAATTTTGGAGAAAACTAAATGGGCAGTATACTTCCAACTAATCACAAAGAGGTTAAAATTAAAATCTGCTATCTCAAATGCAGTGAATCAGATGTACCAGTATTTAACTTCTTACCCATCACACACATGACCATCATAATCATATTATTCTGAGGTTTAATGTATAAAGTATACCAAAGTGTTTTTGAAATGTTTTATACTATTTACAGTATATACAATCAACATACACATATACAAACATGCACATGCTCAGAATCATATGGGTATATACATCAGTGTAATAAAAATACAAAGGCAGGAGAAGAAAAACACACAATATTATTCCTGTTATGAAAATAATAATAATTGCAGGCACATTCAGTTACAACAATATTTTACAAATAGTAAATAACACGAGATCAAAATATTGCAATTAAAAGTTTGTAAGTCATCAAATCCAGTCCTAAAATAAATATGCATATTATAGTATTCATGAAGAAAATGTGTACTGTACAGTATTCTGATTTTAAAAGATAAGAGAAATTTGATATAGATTTAAAATGTACAACCAAAAAGTGATGTTTATTTAATCAAATATTAAATTCACATTCATTATAAAATACAATATATATATATATATAAATTGAACAAAATCTCACACAGGAAACGTATGTTCTGTTGGAACATACATTGGAATCTGAATTTTTATGGTGAAGCAACCGGCACAAGCATTCACCACAAAATGTAGTCATAAATAAATGAAAACGTAAGTTTTAACAAGCCAGCATCAAACCTCAACACTCCAATCCCATAAAAGCCTCACTGATCAAACGACAGTGCTGTATACTGATGCAATATTTAAGTCAGCAGAAAAATGGGATTACTTTGTTACTTGTATGGCAGACATACAAATGACAAAAACTTCACAGACAACTGCAAATTCAGTTTCCTCAGAAATACATGATTGTACAATGCTGCAATTTAAGACATATTTTATTCCATAAAAATTATACAGTAAATTTTAAGTCTGCCTACCACAGTCCTCTGAGAGGAACACCAAACATTATGAAATAAAAGTTAAAAGTTTACACTCTCTGGCAGTGGAATCAAAGCTCAACAACCATTAACACCAAAACCCACCACTGGATACATTTCATCCACCTACCATTCTCACAACCTATTTCTCTAATATCAACCTTCATATAGCATTCCAATCACCTTACTGGTCTTCTAGATGATTGCTTTTCAAGAGATATCCCAAATAAGATTTTGTATGGGTTTCTTCTTTCCTCCATCCAAGTTGCCATCTTGCCAACCATAACCTGCCAGATTTCATAATGATGACGCTGATGACGAAGTGGTGTGTGTGTGTCTATATACTGTGTGTTACATAACACAGATTTATTTAATGTTTCTAATTATGTTATGGTTCTTTCACTTTTGTGATTTCTGCCCAAAAGGCAACAGTAAGGAAATCTACTTCTGAGAAGCAAGCACCCACAAGATAGGATTGTTTAAATATTTGGCCTCCCAGCTGGTCGGTGCTGGAAACAATGTGGAAACAGACGTAGTCACTGAAAGAACAGAATACTGATGCCCATGGACAGCAAATTATTCTGCAGTATGGCAAGTGTTCTCAGTCTCTGTACAAAGTATACAGAACAAATTATTTTCAAGTTGCATAATCATATATTATCTATATAAAAATCCAATTAATCACTTCAAGATAAATGCCTTGTAAATCTACTATCTAATCACTAATGCATTACTAGTTTTAAACCAAAATAGTAACTGCTTAAACCTTTTATTCAAGCACAAGAGGTTTACCATTGCTCAAATACCTGCAATATCTGCCATAAATATCAGGATAACCATTCAGTTGTGCATGTATGAAATGTGTATATTCACATGAAATCTCAGCCTTAAATTAGCAGTTCAATACCAACAATTTAAAAAGTGAGCATGCAAGTCCTGAGAGAATCTTAGAACCCCAGCTACAAGAAATCATATTATAATAGAGACAAAGGTCAGAAAAGAAAACAACAACCTGAACAATGTAATTCAACATGTATGTATATCTCTTAAAGTCTAACTGGTGGAGGTTCTCGTTTATTAACACGGCATATGTTTGTTCAGATTTACAATATACACTGTATACAGGTTTATATGGTAACAAATTATCTATAAATAAGCATTCAACTACCATTAAAAATCTGTTATTCATTCAAATAAAATTTCTTTCTTACTAGCACACATATTTCATCAGCCTAACTTTTACAATAAACACAATAAATACATAATGCACACTGACCCTTTCAGTGCCAGATTAGTTTTACCTCACATGTGTTTCAGTGTACTACAAAGTTAGATGTATTTTTTCCATGAAATTCTTCCAGAAATTTTGAAGTGGGAAGTATAGTTCCCATTTATTGTGCTGTAAAAAACAAATCTTAAATGTGAGAGGACAGGGGTTCTCAGACTTGTTAAGCTTGGCACCACATCAGAGAAGAGTATGGTACCATATGCAAAATAAACTTGGAAAATACACAACCTACATTTGTATTGCTGACAGAAAAGAAAGTATATAACACAGTTTGGTTATATAAATTCCAAAAGCAGAAAGTATGTAAACTAACTTCAAGTTTCAAGAAGGGAAGGAACTTTCAAGGTATATTAGCTTTGCTAAAGGCCTACAATCTCGGGTTTGCGACATGGGATTGCTCAAAGCTAGTATTCAATTAATGATGTAAATATGTATATAAATGATAATTTATGGTACCCCAAGGGGTACTGGTACCACAGTTTGAAAACTGTTGGGGTAAGAAATATATAGCCACAATGTCATTAATACAGATTTATTTCACCCTGCTGCTGGTCACAGTGGCAGCACAGTATGAGGCATGGGCCTCATGAGCTTGGACACTGGGACCATGGGTTTGAATCTCACTCAAGGCATGGATGTTGTCCACATATTTCTGTGTTGTGCTGTTCTGTGTACAGGTAGAGGGCCTGTGATGGGCTGATCACTCGTCCAAGGAGTCTAAATAGATCAAGGAAACCTCCAAAAGGAGGATCCTATGCTCCACATAGGAGCAAAAAGGGTATTAAAAAGCACCCTGTTATTTATACTACTGAGTCTATTTACTGCTGTGTTTTTACAAATGACCAGGGGTGTAGCCTTAAAAATAAAAGAGCAAAGGCAACCTGGTATGCAGTTCTAGGTTAAATGAATTATAATATGAGGTTGTTCTCACTGTTACTTAATGACAGCTTTACATTTTTAAATGCAGAATTAAATGATAACCCACAATGAAACAGACAAATCATATTAAGTCAGGAAATTTTAAAACCAGAGCAAACAGATTTGTATGCTCTCTGACTTTTATAATTCATAATTTTTCTATGTTTCTAGACTGGAATTTTAAATTACATTATAAGCAGGGAGCTCACAACTACCCACTGCTCTTAGGCTATGCCACCTACATTTGACTGCCATCTTTAAAAGAAATGAATCCTGCAAATGTCCATTCAATAATGGACCCAGTAGGAAATTAAACAATTTCATAATATTATTTTTTCAGGCAAAGTGAAACTGTACTTCACTGATCACATTCCACTTCTTTTAAATATAAACAAAGCAGTATCAAAACACTATGGCCACAAGAGCATAAATTTTGGAACAGTTTGTGTTTGTGTGTGTGTGTGTAATTCATATATATGACATTCTACAAATGTAATAAACACAAACCATTTAGATATTTTGGAGATATTAACCACATCTCAAGCTGACAACAGAGTGCAAAAAAATTTGTGAATCTAAATTCACAACCACTTATTTAGCAAAAAAATCATTAAACTACAGATATCTAGTTGGTCATATCAGAATGTACATACAGCACAGCTCTTTCTTACTAAAAAACATATTTTTGGAAACCAGGAGAAGCAGAAACCAACTCTTTATATGTCATTTAGATACACTGTATCCTTTAAAAGCAATGAATAAATGTACCAAAGAGCAAATAACATGTAAATATGCAGAATTAACACCAGTAAAATGTTGTTTCAGTCACCATTACATAGTAGTGTCATTTCTTGAAACCTTGTACAATCAACATCTCATAAAAAAAGTCAAAATCATGGAAGAAAAAAGATGGAAACATGCCAACTTATACCTTAACTTTCTACTGCCATATAAAAAATGAAATGAACAAAATGACATAAGAACCATGAAGTACTAAGGCAGCTTGATTCAAGACCAAACAGAGGCTATTTTGGAATTTTCAGTTAACTACTGAACTACAAATTACTATATTCCTTTGGCCCCAAGGACCATCACAAAAAATTAACCTTAGTAAAGATGTGATGCAGCATTTCATTTCTTTGTATTGCAGTTCATGAGAAGTTTATAAAATTTATCTTAAAATGTATATGTGTGTGGATGTCAGTTTCTTCACTTCATAAATCTTAGTCATATCCTCGAAGAACCACTTTGCTCATAATTATTCAATTAACACAACTTTCACATTCATCACACAATCATCATACCACATAACATTCTAACTTTAAACAACTAAAATGTTCAAGAATTATTAGCAGGGTGACAAGATAAACTATAGTCTTGAATTGCTGCAATTTGTAATTATTTAATTACAGAACAATGATTATACTAGGGCAAATATTCAATGCAGCACTTCCTACATTATCCCTCTCACAACCATATTCAGATGGACTATAACACTAACCCTAGATTTTTTGTTACATTTCACAAAAACGACTTAATAATTTAATATGAAGAAATATAATATGGGAACTGGAGACAGAATAAGAGGTCTGACAAATAAATAATACAATTATTCTGTAACACCTACATCATTTCTGCCTGGAAATATTGCTGGATAACATTCCCCAGAAGTCCTTTCAGTATTGTCATTGCACTGGTTTATACATCATAAGTAATTCAAACAAGAATTTTAATTCCAGGAACACGGAAAAGTCACACAAGGCCAAATCAGATTAATACAGTAGTTGTTCTAACATCCATATTTGTTTCCTGGTCAAAAACTTCTTTACTAGTTCCTTCTCTAAGAACCACACCATGAAGGCACAAGGGAGGTAAAGCTCCATGCATTCTTAACCTCAGCACTACATGGGCATGAGTGACCAACCATCACTCCAGCTGCTTTACCCCTGGGGAAAAAGCACCCAATAGCCCACAGAGCAGGAGGTTTAGTAGGCCCCAGAACAGGTCTGGATATGTTGGCAAAGTCAAAAATAATTACCCCTACTGGGAATCAAATCTCAATCATTCAGCCCATAGTCCAAGATAATTTTTTTTATGCTTGATGGGCTCTAGAATTGGTCTGAACATGGTGGCAGAAACAAAAATCCATACACTACTTTAAATTGAAAATCACGTGTCCAACCCTTAAGCCACTTAAGACAGTTTTCTATATTAATTTTTTAAAACAAATATAATAAATATTTTAGAAAGTGGGATAACAGAAGTTATATGAAAAATTACCATTCACATTCAAATAGCATAATACCTTGTCACCTCACTATTATCCTAATATCCTCTCACACTACTTCTATTAACATCTACGGGAAGAACAAAATGAAATATAAATCAGGGATAAAATGAATCCCTTCTCCCAATATGATAGAACAATTTGAACTCATGGGAAAACAATGGAAGCATGAACATCTTTACATAAAACAGTGTCCTTAAAAATATTGATAATATATAATTTAAAGCCTTTGTAATAACTGAAAGCTTCTACAGGCCATTACTTACATAGGTCCTTTTGTGAAACTGCTGAGATCAACTCAACTTCAGGCCTTACTATAAATTCTCACTGCAAGTCACCATTGTCTTGCATTAGGATTGTCTAGTAACAGTGTGAACATAAAAGAATCCATGTCAGGTACAGATGAAGTTCCATGCATTCCAATCCTTGAGCTAGAAACAGAAGATACTGCAATGCAGTGATCCTAGCGGCTATACAAATAGCATGGGAGCACAGGACAGCCATAAGCATGTGACATGGCAATTTTCAAAAATGTTGTATGCATAAGAAATTCAGTGCATTAACACTCAGAAACAAGTAAACATTAAATACTGACAACAACCCTCAAAGAAAATACATTTTAAGAAAAATATATATTCTAGATCTCTATTTTTTATAAGGTTGTTGACATATTTGGTTGCCTACAGAGGGGCAGTGAAAGTAGAAAACAAATCTCAAAATAAATATAAAAGAAAATACATTTTCCCTCTCCAATTTAAAGTTCTTTTTCCACATGTTATATCCTTTGTTCATTTTCATACTTAAATGCTCACATAAAGAAATAAAATCTTTTCTTTCCTGTAACATGACATGGAATGTTTAACAACTTGCAGTTGTCTGTGTGTTACTAAACAATCATTATCTGCAAAAAGCTACAATACCAACCTGATGCTGCCTCACACCCACACACCACTCCATCCTCACACTGCACTCAGTTTCAAGAGACCTGCTTGACTACCTGCACCCACAGAAGATTCTTCTAGAGAATCCAAGTCCAATGCAGACTCTATCATTGTGGTGTCCTGAAGCAAGCGCAATCTGCTAGCACTTAGGGGCACAACATTTGTGTCACACATCACCACTTCTGAGAGATCCAAGTCTGCCATTTCAGTGGTTGAGCAACTCTCTCCACCTACATCACCATTGCCACCCGTCACAGTTAACATAACATCATCAATGTCTGTTGGAACTGTAGGTTTGATGCCAACATTGGTCCCATTCATTACAAGTTGTGATACATTACTTGAGTTGTTTCCTAGAAAAAAACATGATAAAAAATTGGTAAATATTGTGTTAATTAAAATGCATAAATTGTGACATAGATATGAAGTGAGTAAATAAAATCTGCTAGTACTTCCAGCACTACACACTCATATTACTTTAACTTTAAACAACTTTCTCAGAATCATATACAAGCAACATAAGAACCATGTAAATGATAGCTTCATTTCTAAGTTCAGGAATTTACATTTCATATATGGTAAAATAACAAAGTACCAATGCCCTCTATATAACATATGAACATATTTAAAGAAACTTTCAAACCCACAGATTGATTTAAAGCACTATTTTTGACACAAAATTTTAGGCAGATAACCCAGAAGACCAACACTTATTTATATCTTCACAGCCACAATAGCCTCAAATCTCACACTATATTTGTTGTTTTATATGGGAGGGAGAGCTGAGATAATAAATGTATGCAAAATTTGGTTGGTAAACCTGAAGGGGAGAAACCACCTAAAACTTAAACAGAGATGGGAGTATAATATTCAGATGGATCTTAAAGAAAGTAGCCAATGTATTCCACAAAAGGTTGGCAATTTATTGATTAAATGAATGACCATGCGCTTCTCAGGGAAAAATCTGGTCCATGGAGTTAATTACTGTTATGCTGTTGTTGCTGCCATTGCCAATGGCTAGATTATTTAGCCATCAATTTAAAAAATAATACTTCAATATCAGTTATTAATAATTAATTTACCATCACAAACATTTTATCTTATGGTACATAGTTTTATTTTTAAGTTTTACAAAAAAGCAAAATGAACCTCTGACCAGTAACATATCATATCACTACTTAATTCCTGCCAAATGCAGCCTACTGCACCATATATCTACAATACAAATTACGATTCTAGCTTATTATGGGGACATTAATAAATTAATTTACATTGCAGAAAAACTTCAACCCATGAAAAATACAGACTAAAAGCTGCTTACACAAATACCATGCAATGAACCAGTACAATGCAGTCACACTAAAATCTGTCTAAACATCATGGTGTTACAGTGCAATTCATTTCATGTGCTTTGACAGAGACCAAGAATTCTGAATGTTTAACTCTTTGAAACATTTAAACTCACTGTACTTCATGCTTCTAAAACAGTAAGCCTGACAAGAGAATATTCTACTACATTAATAAATACAAAACTGATTAATTTGGGTCACAGTTTGTGACTATTAAATAAGGTTATCTTTAACACAAGCAAGATTTGTTTTATAACTGTTTAAATAAATTAAATTCAAAGAACAATTTTGTAAATTTTCACTCAATTCCTGTACTGGTGTACAGTGTGTAACCACTTAATGAGGTTCATTAGACAACAGACAATATTTTCTGTACACATTTTCATACAGACTACATCAGCATATAAAACACATTATCTCAGCAGGGAAATAGACCCCCACCCCGAAATAGAGGTACATGCCAAAAACATTACAAAATACATGTAACAATTATTCCTAGCAGTAATAAAACCGATCAAAGAAACACAGTATTAGTGAGAAAGTAAGAAAACGTAATCTGAATACAAACCATTTCATTCTGCAATATTCATACAAGTACAACACAAAATTCATTAGTACCAAGAATTTCCCTGCCACAATATTTTCAGACATAAACTATTAAAAGCCATGACTGAATTGCGAGTCAAAATATTTTAAATAAACCTAGGAATCTGAATATAAATACAAATGCAAAATAAGTTTTTGTGTTTGTTTCTTCCTAATGCACAGCTATCCATCGATTTACTTGCTTTGTGTTTCTCAAAAATGAGACTGCAATTCATCACATGTAATTTACAAATGTCTTGAACATTTCATAATTTGTCAGTTTACTTGAGTATGGATTTGTAAATTGGTCAATTATATCATAAACATAATACCTCAAAATTTCTCACATTCTAATATATACATACAAACAAACATATCAGAATAATTGGTCTCATCTACAATTATACTAGCATCACATATACAAATAATAAATACAAAACCTTAAGTTGTCATGCCAACTAAATGGATTAAAGTCTTCTCAAGCAATTGGTATTGAATAAGGTTTCAAAGTTTATTCTGCACTGATGGCAACCCTGATAACGGAGACTGAAATAGTCAACAGACCACCAGAACAGAATAAACTCCATTTTGGAAACTGACTAAATGTTCATCAGGTTTGATATTCCCCTAATGATGGGAATGGCATCAATTCAGAATAAAACTCCAAAGTTTCAGACTGTCTCAACCTCAAACATGAGGAACTGATGTATCCCTCATGACGAAGACACAGATGGTCTTCAAAACGTCAAGAGTTTTATTCTGCAGTGATATGCTGACTGCCCAAGAAGACCTTGGAGCTGATCTATGACTAACCAGACCAGAGACTGAAATTTGGCCATCAACTCCCAGTAACTATAGATGTTGGGATATGACAACCCTATACAAAACATGCCAACACAGACACAACAAAATCAGAATATACTGGTGAGCATAACAAAGCAATGAAAAGGGTGCAACTTAAACCAATGTAACACAACCTAATGCTGACTTACCGAACCTCTGATTGCCCTTTTGAAACTTATGGAACAAGAAATGGAATAATTTGAATAAGATGGCAATTCTGCTGGTAAAAAATTCTACAAATAAAAATAAATCACAAACACTCATAAACATTGGTGGTAATTACAATCTACAAAGAAACGATACATATTTTATTTTTACAAAAAATGCAGCATTTTCACTCAAAAATACAATAAATATGATAACTGAAGTTTTTAATGATATTACAATAACTTTCAAAACAAATTCTTACATCACCAATGTATGAAATGGGACTGTTCTGAAATCTCTGCATATTAACTACAATTTTCAAGTAATCATAAATTCAAAATTAAGTTTATTACACTGTAAAACTTTAACATCTAGAAGTGACTTTCCATTCCATTATAAGACCCAATTTAATAGCCATCAGTTGCCACTGGAACAAAAGTCAAGATCATTAAGTGGTGATCTAAAAGGAAGGCTAATATCAATTATAAAATGTGTATCATGTATAAAGCATTTTTCTACAGAGTCAACATGAAAACTGTGATATGTATCATGTACAAGTTTTCCTAGTCCCTGCCCATGGAAGTCAGTGCCCTATTCATTCAACCACTGTATCATTGCTCTTTCAACATATTATCATGTTTAGGACCAATGTATGTTGCTTCAGGGCTGGAAATAGATAAAGAACATCTGGAAAGCCACATATTCAAAATTCATAATGTGGGAACTGCAGCAAAATGACGATTAAAAGAACACATGATTTCTATGGACACAGGGACAGAAAAACAAATACCATGGATCTGCAAGTGCCCCAGTCTGGGTGGGGACTATACATAAAAACAGTTTACAAGTCCTAAAATAACACTATATTATCAACAAAGAAAAAACTGAGTGAATAATGCCCTCTAAAATTACTGACTGTAATTCGTATTTTGCTAAATGTGTATCCCTTCTAAGGTATTTCACAGTCAGACGGCTTACTATCAATTTCTGTACTGACTAAACAGCACCAAAATATATAATTTATATCTTAATTGCAGTATCTACTGAGAATGTTATAATTTTAAGTAATTTTAAACAACATTATTTTAAGTTTGTGTATAGACGGAAAATAAAATATTGTACCAAAATATATGTTGATTGTCAAAATATATATAACATTGTGAAGAAGGGCATCTGTTCTTGCACTGAGCAATGAAAGAAATAAATGTGACATAATAAAATATAATTAATGTAACTTATGTTACCAAACATGAAATAATGCAACAGGCCAACAAGTATAAAGTATGCTATAATGGCTTACATCATTCTTCAATTTCTGTACAAAACGAAAAGAGGTAAAAAAACAGTTCTTATAATAATACATCATACCATCCTTCTGCTTTGTTTACACCATTCCAGAGTTTATGAACAGTAAATTATTACTAAAAAGGATGCAACATGAGAAGTCCCACCATTTACAGAACTGACAGTGGAAAGGTGCACTCCAGTTTCAGCACAAAAATGTCATCCTTGTAACTTTGCACTTTTCACTGATGCTAATGTTCATTTATTTTTGATACAAATCTATCCTTGCAAAAGTAATCACACTACATATTCATGACTTATTTTGTTAAATAAATGTATTATCAAAAAATATTAAAAATAAACAATGTGTCTGATAATAAATCTATTTTTAATGAACAAATTAAAACATTTGGTTCTTACAGTTAATACTAAAGTCTCTAAACAAATGAATTCTCATTCAATTTAGCAACACTGACTATCACTTTACCTAAAGGCATATATTTTTAGACATAATTCAATAAACACTGAGTAAATTGAAAAATTCTTTGAACAAATGTAACCTCAAACAATACAAAATCTATGCCTTGTAAATTTTCTTCATAAAACTAACCATTTTCAAGGCATGAAGTGAACACATATACGGGAGGTTTTGTCCATCTGTCTTTCCAAATGTATTCAATTCATTTTGATCCAATATGGTAGTTCAACACAACTTTCCATTCTTGTTTAATTAAGTGCTGGTTATCACCCGCAAAGTTCCAAGTTAGCAGCAATGCACCTTCAAAACCTCACTGCTGTTGAAATTGTTAGCAGTAACGAGTTAGTTCTATCATAATCAAGTAAATTATGATTAACCATAATCTTCAACTGAAAATCTATCCTTCCTATTGCGGAGTTAAAATTGAGCAATAACTTTATAGCTGAACACACATATAAGCATCATATTAAATTAATTCTAGCATGTCACTTCATAAATGGTACAACATGAAGAAGAACAGGGGCTTCGGCAACAAAGTTTCACACGTAAACATATTTAACAATTCCATAGTAAAACGTGTGCTATTTAAATGGAATAGTAAACTTTCCTTAACTTAGTCTGTTTAACTCTGTATATGCTATGCAGAAGATTCCTCATGTATGAGTACTGATCCTTAAAACAGATTTATTTCATGTTCAAGGAAATGACTGAAAAAGTTACATACAGCTTTTCAACAGAAAATGAATATTACCACATGAATATTCAAAGAATGTTCTTTAAACAAAAATTAGCAAGGAAAGGGTTAATAAAGACTTCTCAACTGCATATATATTTGTCTAAATACTATCATTTTTTTTAGCATCAATTAAAAGCTTCCTCCTGACTAGAGTTTAGTCTTAAATGTATCACTGCTGGCAAGGATTTGGAAGGAAAATAATGAAAATCCAAAATCTGCACAGCCAGTTTTTGGGCCAAGAATAAGAAGCAAGAGTACAAACTACTGAACTACAAAATTCAACAGATTAGTAATTTTAGGCACAAATTAGATACTAAAGAATTTGGAATAATAATGTATTAACATGAAGTACAATACAACTCAAAACTGTAAGATTAAGTGGATGGTAAGAGGAACAAAAGATGGATCGTGCTTGATGGTTCAACTCTCACTAAGTGACACTTCTTGCTACTGTGCACCAAACAGTCACCCATTGTCCCAATATTTTTAGTATTATAATAGTTGTAAGCACATCCTTTAGCATGACAGTATTACATTTTCTTAATCTCAGGCTTAGATAATAAGATTCTTACTACTACTGATATCAGTTGTTAATTTCAACCATTCTTCTATTATAAAAAGTTATCTTTTACCAGATCCAGAACAGTTCCACAGATCTACAGACAGAGGAGGGCATGGACAACGCACATCAAACACGCAGCAGGCAGGTACAGACAAAACTTACACATATATTAAGCTCCTCAAAAGTGAGAAGGAGCAACTTTGATAATTACATATTGTAACTTCCAAGTCTCAACACATAAACATAAAAAATGAAAATGAAACACATACTCAAAAAGATTTTAAAATACAATAAATATTTCCAAATCAATAGGCACAATAATCTACTAAGAACCAACTATTCATAGTAAGATCACAAACATTTCCCACAAGGCCAATCTCAGTGAAGACATTAAAATTCCAAGTACAAGACATGTTCTTACATCTAAATTAGTATATGTATGGCAAGTAGCATTATATCATTTTTGCAATGGATTTTATATTAAAATTATTAAAAATGTTCACACTTTTAAACAAATAAAAGACAGAATTGGTTGCATTTGTGCACCTTTTTGAAAATAATTTTGTGTCAGAAAACAAACCAAAAATAATTTTTTATAAGTTTCAGCAATAATTTACACAACCTTAGTTCAACTATGTTTCACTGTCAACTCTGCAGTTAAATGTCTGATTAGCTCCAAGTTATGTGAGAAATGAGTAATTAACTTAACAAACAGGGCACTGGTATTACCTAAATTATACACAATATGGGCTAAAATAAATATGAAAGATCAAATGAGGAAATTCACAAAACCATAACCAAGTTATATTTAACACCCACATTCATTTTTCCAGAAACCTATAATTTATTATTTCTTAATACAGTGAAAGCATAGCTTTCTTCATTCAAAGGTAAAAGTAACAAAATCCCTGAGCCATGCCATGAAGGTTTAGAAGGAGAATGGAAATAAAGCTGCACACTTTTACCTTGGCATTAGATTAATAATTCTTGGATCACATCATACATGCAGACCTGCTTTACTTGCATCACACTAACAAACTGTTAAAACATTAACCGCAGAGCCCAGCTGGCGGCCCTGCACTGCATGGGCTTAAATCACCTTTTCCCATAAAATAAGGGTTAAGGTAAATGGCCATCTTAATGATGTGGCCACAATGCCCTGGGAAAAAAAACCCAGAACCCGTCAGACAGGAAGCTGGGTGGGTCCCAAACCCAGTCTGGATGGAAGAGAAAAATGCTGACCTCCCTGAAATCAAACCCAGCAATCCAGCCTGTAGCCAGTAACATTAGACTGTGCTACCCTGGCCAGTTGTTACTTTCGTACAAAAATCAGTTTAGGTACAAACAGTATTTGCCACTATGAAGTTGTCTATCTTCTGGGTTATAGTGCCACGTAGTCTGGTATAAGTTTACCAACATTTCAGAGGTCCTTGTTGCCTCCAACATCAGGACAATGATGGAGGAATCAACTATCTCTAAAACACTGGTAAACTTCTACCAGACTACATGGCACTACAACCCACCATCCTACTTATTATTTGCCACTAGTTCAGTTTCTGAAAAAACAGAATTTTCAGAAAACAGTTTTATGGATTCAATTATACCTTGTATCATAATGCACTGCTAATTTCAATACATCACAATCCAACAATTAATGGGTATAAAACACTATGTCATCAATTAGACAATCCATTGAATAGAGTGCAAACAAAAGGTAAATAAAAATGTAATTTATTTATAAAGAACTAACCCTGACATTCAAACAGATATATTCTACAAGGTTGTCACATATATAAAATCTGTCTCATATCAGGGCAAGAGAACTGAGGAACTAAGAAAGATTCAGTAAGTAGAACATGCATTAGCATTCTTTATTCATGCTTGAATGACCACTTTCTCACTAAACTTAAAAGACACAGAGTATAATGTTAAACTCAAAGTTTCTCTACAAAGAGAACTACCAGTACTCAAATGGGCAAGAGGAGATAGGTGACAGTTTTTAAGTATAATTCTTTTTAAGTTAATAAAGATAAGAAACTCTAACTTAAAATAAAGTGTATCCTTGTTTTAACTTCCATTATTCTGTACATTTCAGTAAGAAACTTTAATTTTGTTTTAATATTTGTGTGTTATGAAAAACAGGCATCTTTTTAGACTTATATTTTCTGTCTCAGGAGCTAATCTGACAAAGAGAGACTTAAATTTACATTAACATATTTATCCAGCTTATCCTTTAAAGGACAAAGCTAATCTATACAATATTTAACAATTCATATCCTACACCACTACAAATTTCAGTCTTTTAATGATGTTTTGGAAATGTTTTGCTGTTCATCAAATTACTAAGTTACTGAACATTAAAGCAGGTGGTATACAAAGTAACCACTACCTTATAAAGTGTTACACTATATATTTGTCCACCACTGCAAAGGACAGTGCATCCTACATACTTCACAAAACTAGCAATAAGCCATTAAAAATCATTACAAATATTGCTAGTATTAAACTTTTAATGGAGCAATCAACAATAAAAATAGACTGAATTATCTTTTAAGCTTCTATTTCAAACAGTGCCACCTGTATTCCTATTTCCATGATCTCAGACTGGCCTGTGGTATACAGAAAGCAAGTTATACTCATTCCTTTTTGGATTGTCACTGCTCTATTCACTAAACACAAAAGCTTTCAGAGACTGTTTTTCAACACCACTGTATCAGCTAATAGACATCCTTTGATATTCTCACAAGGTCAGCTGAATATGCTACACAAGAATGTATACATTTTTAGTTTATCTATGTTATCACAGGCATAAGTATGTGTTGTTAGAGAAACAAAAACACTAGTCTTGTATTACTGACTGGGGCCTTAGAGCAACTGTTCCAGTTACTCAATCTTTTACACACTTCTGCAATAAATTGTATGGGTACATTATAAATTTCCATTTCTTAACATACGAACAAATATATAAATATGTCTGCTCAGGGTGATAAAATTAGAGAGCCCATCTCAAAACATGGTTTCATATTAGATATGCAAATAACCTGTTAACTGTACTGCACAATATGGCCTGCTTTACATTGTTATATGCTGAAACACTTTTCCGAAAGAGAAACAATCTATTTTTAATATCAGATAGACCACAGATACAAATATACCATACTACTACATTGTCTGGTACACATGTTTTTCCTGAAAGCTGCCATAAATGATGTGCCTTAGATTACTAATAATGCATGCTCAGTTCTTTAAAATTAGTTATTATAGAATTTTTGATCTTCAACACCAAATATAAAACATACAGCACATATTCATATATCAAGCTGTTATAATGTGTTTTATATCTGGATGAAAAAAAAAACCCTGAATTTAATATAAAGTCATATATTGTAAACCCAACACATTATATGGGTGTGCAGTTTATAATGCAAAATAAAATATTCATATCCAAAGAAATGTGAAAAATTAAGCAAAGCACCCTAAATGTTAGAAATATATACATTATAGAAATAATAAAAAGTAAAAATAAACTACTTATATTCTGGGCATCATATTTTAAGGGAAAACTGTATACAAAATTAATATACTTAGCACTTTATCATCATCATCACTGGATTGCCGCTGACTATTTTGTAAGATAAAATTACATATAAAAACATCACCTAACAAATTTTCAATCTGTAAGAACACTGATAAGGCAATATAAAAAATAACACAGGGAAAGAAGAGAATCAAGTACTGGTCAGACAACCTCTGTCACTGTCGTATCACGTGTACTCAATTTCATCTGAGTGTTTCTCCCCCATTGCTGTCAAGCATACTGATCCAACCACACAGTGTTAATATGTGGACTGGAAATTTTCATCAACCTGTACTTTGCACCTTGATATTCAGGAAACAATTTCTTTCATGTGAAGATACTTTATAATCCCTTGAGGACATAGATTTGATGTTACTTTTAGTAACAGTAAACTAACTAATGCCATGGAGCAGAGTATATTTTGTGAAGCTAACAGTTAATCAGCTAATCAAGAAATACTCTGCTTTTTATGAAAAATAAAGGTTCATTACCATGTTCACAAGAGTTCACCATCAGTCCTTATACTAAGCCAGATGAATCTAGTCTTACAAGTGGTCTCTTACCTTCTGGTTTTTAAACCAAATTCTGTATGAATTTCTCACTTCCCTCATGTGTGCTACATGCCTTACTCATCTATTCCTCCTTGATTTGATTATCCTGATTATGTAATAATAAAAGTAACTACGTATGATTCCCCAGGTACTGAATGTGAAACAATTGCAGAACATAATTCTGCACCGGATAAGCAGCCACAGCCTTCTAATGTGTTCATAAAATGAAGCTTCCATTACCCACTTATATGTTCACAAACTCTTAATCTGTTCAGCAATTCCATGTCTTTTACAGAACTCTTAAGTTCATTATCAAATAAGATCCTACCCTCAGCCAGATAATCCAGTACACAGCCTCATATGCTATTACTTTAAAATCCACTTTAATATTACCTTCCCAAACTTAGACTAGGTCTCCCAAGAGGCCTCTGCCCTTCAGATAAACAGACACAATGGTACAATTATATAACAAGCATTTCCTGATTCTAATGAAGTGACACAACCAAAACATGAAAACTGCTAAGTTAAAGCCACTGTGCAAGACCTTCCTTGAGAAGCTGATAGTAACTCAGTTGATTAAGAAATTCCCACTGAACATCATGGCCAAGCGGTTAGCACTCCTGCTTCATATTCTCTAAATCTCGGTTCAGATCTTGGACAGTGAAATGTTCAGTGGCAATCCAGTTTTTTATCTGAAGAATAAAAATGCAGTAAAACAATAGAAACCATAACTACAAAACTGAAGTTTGTCTATCGCTGTCTATAAGTGCCTTTGAGCCATTAAATGACACACAATGCACTAAATTTATATATTCAACAGATTTTCTTAAACTTATGGAGTTCTCAACACCTAGCTCAATATTTACTCTTGATCTTGGTTCATTCTGCTCAACAATATGTTCAGAAATATTAGCAAACCTGAACTTTAGACTAATGGTATTCCTTTCAGGTTGTGAACACACAATAGTGCAAGTCATAACATTACTTATTTCTCATCATGCCATGACAGTAAAACAAGGAATCCAGCAGCACTTGAACTTGCAGGTCTTTATCTATATCAGCAGTAGTTAAATGAAAAATATACAGAAAATATGGCATGGTATTTCTTTAAGTTTATAGCAGGAAACTCATATTATCAAAGGGCTCCAAATCTGTAAGTATATAAACAAAGGACCATACATTCATATTATGTTGAATATCTGAATCTCAATAACACCCAGTATTTCAAATCAAACATTCATTACCCATTTCATGTATTTTATGTAAAAGAAAGGATAGTGGTTTGCATCAATAAATATTTTTACTTGTATTTCATTAAACATTCAAGATATATAAAAATATTCCAAGTAATTATTGTAAAGTTTTAATAAACCCTGCATTTTATTTCATGTATTCATTTTTTGTATGATGTGTTCTTTTTAAGAATACTGATAAAGGTCATCTGAGACTGACATTTAATGCAGAATCCAAATAGCAATTATCATTGAAATCAAACGCCTAACCTCAACTGCATTTTTACATAAGCATTCACAAACTAAGATTTAAATTATCTTTCAAATGTTAGTGCTCATATCACAAAAATGAAAGAGTAGAAAGCATAAGGTATAAATATCCCTGTCATAATACCAAAAGCATAAAACTCCATAAAATTTAATCAAAATCTGTTGATACTGTTGACATCATTATAATGATCCTCTTGAGAGTGTAGGAAAAAAATCTCCAGAATACTTAGAATAGTAAACAGCAATGATACAAAAGTTTTAGCAAATAATACTGCTGACATAACATGTACTCAATTGCAAAGTATCATTTAGACACACAATTATAAAAAGCACAATGCATTTCATTAGACATGAAAAAGTGAGCCCACATTCTTGAATTAAAAATTCAATGATTTGGTTGGTTTGTTAATTGGTTGGTTATTAATGTTTATTTTGTTTTGAAGGACAAACATCTCGGACAGTATGATAAAATAAGTCATTACCATTTCCTTCCCTATCTTTGTCAATTCATAAGCATCCAGTCTTCCTGTGAGAAAGAACATAGAAGACAATGCCATGCTTTTAATTCACAGAAGTCTATGGACTGCACCTTATTCACACATAAGTAACTGACTTGCATCATTTAATTTGTAGAGCATTGGTTCTTGGTGAGAAAAACTCAGGTACAAAATAGTAATTCATCTGCTAATTACTAAGAATTTCACCTATATATATATATATTAACAAAACAACTATTTATAATTGGTAAGGGTACTTCAAAAATATTTGGGCTGCCAATACCCTGGAATTGAGGTATAATCATGATGGGGACCCAAAATCATATGCTGTACCTGGGCCTCCAAAAACACTAATACACTGCACATTGCATGTAACAAGTATTTATGGCCCAAATCCCAAGTCCAAAGTTCATGGTATGTTGTACATTACACCATTACTGAGCAGTATATATTTTAAGTTTCCTTTTTTCTTCTCCAACAGTTCAATAATGTATTTTGTAAACATCCTGCCAATGTTCAGGTTTAATACCTTTCAAGAACAAAGAAAATTATATGAACAGAAAATAAATATTCATGCAGACTATTTCTCAGAAAGTCTTGCTTTGCTTTGCCAGCCCCCCCCCCCCCCCCCAATCAATAAGTTCAATAGGACCAATGTTATATTGTTTTTTACTATACATTCTTGGGACAAGACAAAGTTTCTGATAGCCAGTTTTTCATTTCTGAGGTGAGAGGTTATCACAGCAGTAAATATGTTGTGTAGGTTTGTAGGTAGTAACCACCTACAAGACTACACGTCACAAACTAGAAGACCACAATCAGCAGTTTATCTAATTCTCATTCATTTCAAACAGGTTTAACTGTAACCATTTCACTTAAAATATGAACCTTGCAGTTGAGTACACATAGTAATTAAAAATAAGAGTCAATATTATGAATAATATGTAATAACAGACACTACCTAAATGCAGCACCAGATGAAATCGCAAATGAATTATCAACATTACACAGCATTATAACTGAATGAAAGTTCTTAATATTAGGCAGTCTTCTAAGTTTTCCAGTAGGTCTTACACACTTATCAGATATCGTCATCTTCACTGTTTGGATTACTGATAACAAGATGCCTTTGCAAATGCTCTCCATCATCGCCCCTACAATTAGAATTCTGGTATGACCGATTCTCACCAAATCCAACTACCAGATTACTTAATCCCTTAAAGCCACCTCTACCACTATGATGATTACCATGTGACTGACAGTGCAACACTACTCCTATATCATTACCACTAAAAGAATGATTCATTCTTTTACCCCCATCATCATGTACCTTCGTAGCACCAACACCATTAGGTCCTGTAGCCCCAACACCATAATTTCTTAACTGCCCCGATGTAGAGCCCCAGCCTTGGTTTGGAGTATTATTTATGTGTCTGGGACACTCTCGATCTCCACTGCCATACCCACATGCTCTATTAACAATGTGTCTTCCCAGTCGATCACCCCCCATACTGACAATTCCAGTATCAGCTAGAGGAAAAGTACCTACAATGTCCCAATAAGTACCAATACCACGCTGAGGCTCTCTATACGCACCATCAAGTGAAGGAGACATCACTGCCTGGTTCAGAAGCAAGTTGCTGTTGCTGTTGCTATGGCTGCTATGGGGTTGCTGGGGCTGGGACTGTGCCTGTACCACTTGCTGCTGCTGTAGATGTACAGGAACCAAGACATGTGAGGAGCCGGATGCCTCACTGGTGAGACTGCCTGTCTGACTTATGCCATTCTACAAAATAAATTATGGTCGCATGGGATTTCATTCAAGTTCACATTAGAATTTCACATCCACTGTACCATTTTCAGAACTTCAAGTACAGTTTAAAATTTATTTCTGTATGACATTTCAAGTTGAAATAGAGGAACAGAAATTATTTTGTATGAGGTACCTAAAATATATGTCTCATTTTGCATATTTATGCTAAAGAGAAATGTTATAGAATAAATATGTATACTTCAGCAAGTACTTCTCAACAAATGAACTGCACTTTATAACAATTTTGTAGAAGTTGCCTAAAAATGTGTTTGCGATGCTTCATTCTACAGCAAGAGCCTGCTCAGATCTTCTTATAGGTGTATGGGAATGTTATCACCTAAACAATATCATACAGAAGAGAAAGGTACAAAAACATACTTTCACTTGGCTCAGGAAAGAAACCAGTGGTGGACTATTGTGAACACAGTAATAAACCTCTAGGTTCCATATAAGGTAGGTAATTTTCTGAGTATCTGAGTGACTATTAGCTTCTTTAGAAAGACTCTGCTTCATATAGTTATCTAAATGTCATTCCTCAGTGTGTTAAAACATCATATTATTTCTACACAAACAATAATAGTATTCTTACCATTGACTGCACAGTTTTGACAGTTCCATATGTTTTGTTATTTGTAATAACTGCATCCCTGTCTTCTGCTGCCCTGGCTTGCTCAGCAGCAAATTCAGGAGTAACAATACCTCGTCGGTCTGCAAAACAACAAAACCTTACTCATACATTTTTCATTATATATGTAGCATCCCAGTGTGTTCACTATTATTGGTTCTGTTTGATCAAAATCACTTCACACACCTAAATCAGACAAACTGTATTCTTTACACTATTTAATTATGTTTTTCAGAAGTTGATCACTGGTGTAAATATTTTCTAAGAAACATGCTTCAATTAAAATTTAATCATCATTAGGCTCATTACATTTCCTTGTACACAAGTCTTGCAAAATAATGCAAATATGTGTAACTAAACTGAACCATTGTAATAAATATTGTGAAATGGTTCATTGTGCTAATACTATGCATGTTTTAAGAAGGAATTCTTTTTTTTAATATTACATCACATCAGATCATATTGGAGTGTCATGTTGTGGATACAGTTATACTGTTGTTGCTGTTATCATAAATGCATGTTATATTTTACTTTAGTTAGACCTAAGCTTGAATATGGTTCCATTGCATGGAATACCTTATCTTCTACTGATGCCAGCAAGCTCAAGCGAATTGAGTGAAAGTTCTTGGCCTTGTGACAATTGTTTCTTTCCTCAAATCCATTATAGTTATGTGAATGCTTTAGATCACCTAAATTTTCATACCTTAAGCACTACAAGCACCACCACTTAGATCATCTGCCATTTTCACACAACAAAGTAATATATGTATAAGCACTATGCACTTACTATAGGTGTAGATATTTTTACTATATGACATGTTTCATACACACCTTCAGGCTACCACCTATGCAACTATTATGCACTTTAGCAGTAATATAAAGTATGTTTAAGTTATAAAACATGCATCTAAAACCTTGTGAGAGCAAACATCCATACAGAGTCCATAAATAATTACATTAGTTTACAGGCATACCTCGGAGATTTGCGAGTTCGGTTCCAGACCACCGCAATAAAGCGAGTCACACAAATTTTTTGGTTTCCCAGTGCATATAAAAGTTATGTTTACATAATCCTCACTGAATTAAGTAAAATCTGAAGCCATTACTATCACCTTGTGATGATTTACTCACCAATAAGACTTGGAGGTATGGGTCCACATAACACATAGAAACAGTTGGAGCAGACATTCCCATGACTGTAAGGATTAAAAGTTTCTTGACCTCGTTTACTACTGAACGAACCTTTGATCTATGAAATAAAATACATCAGTTACACAAAATATACATTGTGAGTGAAGCAAAGGAACAAAAAATCACTTTAATATTTTAAAAATTAGCATTAAATATGATGCCACCATATGTATTACTAATAACTCAGTAGAACCCATAGATTCTACAGCTGTTAATTCTAAAATCACCACTGGACCTGATCCTCAGAAAATTCCATCTGCCTCCTGTCCACATATCCTACTTCCCTATAAACCATCCTAAAGGTATTCTATCTCATTATTAAACTTTAAATTAGCCACATTTAAAAATGTTTTTCAATTAAAACTCTCACATGTTATATATATACCATTTATGTAATTAAGATCCAAATCACAAGCCAGAGATTTATGCTAACAAACACACTACAGTGAAACATACTAGTAACCTTTTTTTTTTAGTTTTCTTTCCTCCCCTTTTCTATTTCCTTCCTTTTTTACTTACCTTAGCATCCAATAGCACATACTCTGTTGACAGTCAGATTTAATTCTTTCACATTTGTGGTATTACTGTCCAATCACAAATGAATTTCCAAAACCATAACAAAATTATATGTACACAAATATTCAATTTTCCATTAAGCTCTTGTTTTTACTTCTGTTTCTTTTCCAACACTTTTACAGTTTACATAATTTTACAATGGCAGTCACTGTACATTCTCAGACCTACAGGACGTTTCTAATAGAGGCAGGCTTCTATTTAATGCAAATGGTACTTTAGACACAATTTTACTGTATTAGAAAACCCAATCATCTCTTAGCAACAAAGTGTACACTATACATATGCTACTCACATCCTCATTTGTAGTTTGGTTTGAAGTGGTAAGGTATGTGTGGAAACCGGCAAGTCCCAAAACACTCCAGACACTAAAGAAACACACAACTCCAACAATCACACTTGGAGGAGAATCTTTCACAGCCTCCAGAAATGGTTGATCTTCTCTTGTAACTGTCACAATGAAAACAACATGTAAATGTACTTATGAACTGCAGTATGAGTGATCACTATGTGCGGGGGTCCAAAAATAAACAGTCATTTAACAAAACTGATTTGTCCACAGTATGCTTCATATAAACAGTTCTATAGAGAAGTTTAATTGTTAAAATCAGCAACAGAAATAAAACATTTTTAATTACATTATGTCCCTTACATATAACACAATAATACTCCTAGGCTAGTTTTTACACTGAATTAAATCTTACACAGTTAACACCAACACTACACACTTCAATTACACAAGGACTTATTGTGCTCCCCTAGATGCATTTTCTTGACTGCATGTTGCCACTTGCTGCTGCTTTACCACACCATACCACTACCACTACACAAACTTGCTCAGTTCTCATAACTGAATAAGGTTTACATATCACACAGCAAACCTTATATCTTCTAGCATTGTAAGATATAAAGGTTCAGAACTTGTCTCTAAAATACTGCACCCAGAGCTAATCAGGGATCACATCACACATCCTCTGTATGAGACTCTACTTCTTACACCACAATACCAGATACTTGCAGAAAAATATTTAGCTATCCACTCCTTTTCAATCTCACGTTGTTTCATTTAATATTTCTCTGTAATAATTCCCCTTTATTTTTAATCTTCATTTCATTTGCATTTAGTCTGTAGTTTTCACTGTTGCTCTCCTTGCTCCCCCACCTAGTATCAGGGCTATTTCTTCCATCTCTCTCCTTGTTCTCTTGTACTTGTTTTACAGGTTACTCTCATTAAGCACTTTCAGTATTTGCATTTTTGTATATTCATGGTTTTATTCCAGTAATATGAAGTGTATCAATATCCTACCAGTAGCTTATCATGGAATGTGATGCAGATGATAATCTTAGCATCAAAGAATTCTGATGCCAGTTCAACATCAAAATGGTGATTGCTACATATTTCCTGTTTTATTTAGCATCAAAGAATTCTGATGCCAGTTTAACATCAAAATGGTGATTGGTACATATTTCCTGTTTTAGGTGTTTCATTATATGTGACAATTTACAGGACTGAATCCTGTGTATAGGAGTCAATGCATTTTAATTTTTATTTATTTATTTATTTTATTTTCCTTATTTTGATTCTCTTAACTTTGCTCAAATCTTGGATCTATTTATTTATATCTCACTGTGTATCTCACGTATTCTCTAGTCCATATTGCCTTATAAGGTCCAACTTTCTCCCACTGGTTCTCCTGTTCTGCTTATCATCACTCCAGGTCTCCCATCTCCCAATGGTCCAGCTAGGGCTGTCCTTTCCAACCTACTCTTGTATCTACTACAACTATTACACATGCAACTTATTCATCGCCCTGATGATGAAGACAGAAAGTTACTGTGAAATGTAGGTCAATATCTATCAGACTACATAGCGCTACATCCCACAAGACAGATATCTTAATATTACATTACATATACCAACCTCAACACATGGAATAAACATTTAAGTATTATAAGTAAATAAAGAAAACACTAAACAGCATGATGAATTTGGGTCAGAGGACACATTTATGGATGTAAACAGCAAAACAAATGTTATTTAAAAATGAGTACCAGCACATCACTGCATCAATCAGGATTTCGCTAAAAATCTTGTTTTTCTTAAACATCTATGTACTCAACTTACGAAGAATGAGATGTGTGACTGCGCATGCGAAGATAAACACACACAAGAACGCTAGAGATATGATGAACATGTAGAAATATCGATAATTTCTCTTGCCAACACAGTTGCCTACCCATGGACAGTGATGGTCAAATCGCTCTGCAACAACACGAACAAATATTACAGTCTCATTGTTCTGTGTTACATTCTAATCACCACGGAAAAGTACCACATTTGCTGAAATTTAATATGTCCAAACACTTGTACCCGATTTTGAAAGATACACTGAAGAATTCCTAAATATAGTAAACAAGTATTTATGCTCCATACTTTTTAAAATTATTTAATGACTTACAAAATCAGTGAACAGATTTCATGGTCAGCTTTTCATATATTATTTGGAGAAAACAGAAGAACATTACAGGAACAGGTACTTGTAAACATATATGGAAGATTCAATATATACCTACCCTGATTGACTAATGAAACCTATCTGGCTGTCACAAAAAATCACCAAAATCAAGACATATATTCCACAGTCATGAAGAATTGAACATGATTCTATTAACACTGCGCAGTCCGCTGGCAAACCAATTAATCACATACAGCCTGCAGCACTTCAATGTAAGCTAGAACAAGCAGATGGTGCACTGCAGGTTGGTTACTACTAAACCTACCATGCATTCAAAATTTCTCATAATACAAATTTCACATGCTTAACTAAATACTTTAACCAATATCTGTTATCTTACACATAGCATATGCCTACCCTACAATGTAGTTTATTCATCTGACAAATTAGCACTGATTCATCCCTCTCTTAAAACTACCTCAAAAACAGAGTTTTTAAACAAGAAAGATGAGATGGGTGGGACTTGAAGCAAGCATGTGAAACAATGATAAAAGGTAACAATTAACAATACATGATAAAATGTAATACAGCACTTAAACTGAAACTTACCAACACAGTTGTCACACAGACTACAATGCGATGCTCGAGGTGGTCGGAATATCTTACACGTGTAGCAATATTTGAGCCTAACTGGTTGTCCTCGAACCAGGACATCCTTTGTTCTTGGTGGTGGGCGATATGTAGGTGAGTTGGCACTGTTTGGAACTTCTGACAGGGAGAAATTCAAAATTAGCATTGAGATCCATAGACTGTAACATACATAAGAATGTCCCTGTTCCTTAGTAACTGGCCATGAAGGCATACAAGCAGCAGCTTCATACTCTGGCTCCTTTATCCCTGGGGAAAGAACTCCCAGGAGACACCAGAGTTGTAAACTAAATATTACAATGGTTAGGAGACTCAACAGTTTCCATTTAAATATTAATCATTGTTTGTTAGTTTTAATATCAGTATTATCAATAACAATTTTAATTCTTAGACATAACATAATTAGGTTTATGTTATGCTGAGATGGTTTAGTACTGTTCAGTACACTATCAAATGTTAAATCTTATAATTCTGATAATATTAATAGCAATGTCTAATCATGTAGATGGTAAAGACAAGACAATTCCTGCCCCTGCTGTAAATCTTTCCATCAAAACAAGAGCCCACATTTCACAAACATACAAAACAAATGATACAATGACTTTAAATTGCGATTTTATGGGTTATGATGTTCTGTAGTCTTATAGGTGATATAAAATTTCACCTCCAACTTCATTTTTACCCTAAAGAATGAGAGGAAGGTTAAAACTTGCTCCAACAATGAGGCACAACAAATATGGTTTTGCAATTCCACCAATCACCCGATGACAAAAACAGAATCAATTTCTAAAATACTGTAGTTTTAAAACCTTAGATGCTGGATAAGTCCTAAAGAATACATGTCACCATCACCAGATAACCTAAAACTGCTCTCATTTGTTGTTTGTAACGTGAGAAACACTGACAACACCATTAGTACTTAATAATCAATCTTTCTTATAATGTACCGTTTTGTACCGTACGGCAGAAATGTGTTCCAGTTATTATGTTACAAGTTCCAATTATTCTTTAATTGTACTGTGCAGAAAAATTACATGCTTATAGACCTGAAACTTCAGTAACACTATACAACATATAGCTGCATTCCTAGCACCACATATGAAACTAAATGGTAAGAATTCAAGTACCTTTGCTGATTATGTCTTGACATATTCTCTTCTTTACATTATACAGAAACATTTTAAATACTTAGTGAGACAAAAGGGGGGAAAATATATTTTATAATATAAGAAAATCTGTGGTCTGTGTTGGCCATCTAGGTTTACTAAAGCAGTAAAATCTGGGCTGTGAATGTACCAAGAATGGGAAAAAAAAGAAATACAAACAGAATTTCTAAAGGAAAACTTCTAACAAAGAGATAACCTGGAAGACTAAGAAGGAGATAGAAGGAAAACATTAAGATGGATCTTAAGGAAATTGACTGTGAGGATGGAAGGCAAAAGATACTGACTCAGATCATGTCTAATGACAAAGATGTTGTATTACAAGCATTGAACCTTCTGGTTCTACTACCAGAGAACTTATTAGCTACTTCGTTAAAACACTTCTGTAAGTTTCTGTAGGATTCTGAGACTACACGGATTTCCATACATTACAATAAGCACTCAGTGAACCCCTAGTATTCATGGCTTCTGTCCACTTTCTTGCTCTGACATGTTGCATCTTAATGTAAGTTTTTCATAATACTGGCTAAACAGTTAATGACAAGAGCATGCAACACCATTTTCACTTTTAGTCTCAATAATACTTACAATGTGATACTTCACCACAACAAATTCAGAAGGTTACAGAACTGTTATGTTTGCATAAAATTCATTATAAATCTTTAACTGCCACAACAATAAATCCAAAAGAAAAACCTACCAATTTGTTTTTCAGTGTATGCAGCTTCATCTGGTGTAGCCCTTGGAATAACACCAGGGTCACTAAAGCTGGTTCTTAATAATGCTGACATGACGAACAGAAACAGCACTCCCCCTATTACTGGAATGGCAGGTGTTATTTGAATTGCGAGATATGGACAGCTATAATGAAAGAATAAGGACTGTAATCAGATAACAGAAGCAGAGAATTACTGCTGCAATATTTTTAAACACTGTACATTACACTTACTCAAATGCAAAGAAGAGACCACTAGTCCCCACTATAAGGCCAAGAGTCACATAAAACACACCAGTTTGTGGGGCCATCATTATACGCCCATCACAACAAAAGCGATTCCTTCCAGCAAATAATTCCCATTTCCGTGTAACATGCGGCATTTTTTCAAAATCTTCTAATCCCTGGGAAGACCTTCCTGGTGGGGATTCCGTATGGACAGGGTGGTAAAGGTAATCAGGGTCTTTGACCATTAGTTTTGCATCAGGATTTTACCAAAGTTCTTTCAGTGACACTCCAAAAGAAATTATTTTGGCACACTTCTTTCAAAATTAATTCTAGAATTAAGAACTGCTGCTGTTTCATGTTAATTCTTTTTTCATCTTCACAAAATCTGTGCATCCAAAAGCCATTTTAATTTCAATTATTATGGTACACTTAAACTAAACAAATTTTCAAACGTACACATCCGATTAATCCCATTAGACAGTAATCTTATCACGTAACAAATTTTACAGCGCCACAAACAGCGAAGGCCGAACGGTGAGTCAAAGAAACTAGAAAAATGAAAAGCAGCAAGCGAAGATGTGGTATTCGAGCTAATAGTCAGTACAAAAAATAGCATCACAGATTAAACCAGATGTAACATCATTGCTATTGATGGGCAATGTAGCCTCGTTCATATTCACAAATAAACGCAACGGCGAATATGGTATAATGGATTCTTATAAGAAAGTGCTTAACATTGACAAAATAGATTGTCAGTATAAGGATGGAGAAAATGATAAGAACTTTAAGTTTAAAGGTACTTAGGTTATGTCTCCAGCTAACATTTATTTCGTCTCGCATCTTAAACTGAAGAAGGAAATGGAGAAACTCATTATTTTACACGTAAAAGAAAATGCATGAAAGTTTTACTACTTGTAATGCAGCAGTCGCAGTGCGGTTTGTTTGTTATAATTTTCGAAGACCGAACATTTCGGATAAAATCTGGTCTTATCAAAGTCCCTTTTGACAAAGAATGCATAGACATTCATCATTGTACACACACACGTGAAAAGACACCCCATGTGCAGAGTACCTTTAAATCAGTCTATGAGACATGCCCATCTAAACACCCATGTGTAACTAATCATGACCATGTAAGGTTAATGTATATTGACTACGTTCAAATCTTATTTGGGGTTAATGTATTTATAAGGACATGTCATAAAGGTGAAGTGTTTCGTTTGTATATAATCATTTTGATGTGCATGACGGAATAGAATAGAGTTTATTTACATTCCATAGATCCTTCGTAGGCCGAAGCTGTGGATGTAGAACGTCATATAAATTACATGTTATGACAGCTACAGTATTGCCGCAAAAATAATTACACACTAAAGAATAATGACAATGCCTACATATATTTGTAATAGCACAGAATTTTTGGTTGAGGTAAATTCTTTTATGGAGTAGGACTGATATAGGACATACTCTTTTAGTGCTGACTTAAACTTCTTCTTATCGTAATTCTGACTTTTATATAGTGGGGGGGATTACTGAATAGCTTGATTCCAATATAGCAAACTCCTTTTTAATATTTACTGAGGTTAGTGTTTGGCACATGCAGGTTATAATTGTATTGTACTTATATTGTGTTAAGCATCACAATGCTTCATGGGACATTTATAAAACAAATACTTCTTTCAGCTGGTATTTTCCTTGCTTCTGTTGCGGGAATATCAGCATTAGTAGGTTTTGGGACCACGATAGGCTCAGTAAGAAAGAAGGATCCCGCCTTCTTCAACAAAGGAATAACAGGTACCCGAGAAATGACTGAGACAGGGGCTTCACTTGCAGTAAGAGCCCTGGGCTGGGGTACTCTGTATGCTGTTGTAGGATGCACTGTTTTCTTCTACTCAATCTGGAAACTAGCAGGAGTAAATGATGTGAGTACTAAATAGGGACAGTAGTTTAGTCCATAATTTGCCAGGCCAGAATAATAATCCCTAAATTCAGGGAATGATAAACAGTTTTCAGGAAGTCCCCACAAATCAGGATAGTATTTTTATTTATGCAAATATGATCATGACATGAACCTACAACAGGAATTATAATTTTGTTACAAGCAATATAAAAAATAGACCCTACAGCAGCAATCATACTGCAGATGTAATTTTGGGGACTTCACCTCCACCATTCCACCAGTGAATTGTATACCTTGAAAAATGATCACAGTTGTTTATTATATTATGGACATTCCACTGCATGCCCACACAAAAGTTTTGTATAGAAATACTGCCCCCCCCCCCCCATTTGAGTGCTTTCTAAACTGCACAGGTGTTATAAGCCTTAAATTGGAGGATGAGTATGATCATGAACTGGCCACAAAAGTCATTGCCTATTAATAAATGCACAATCCCAGTATTTGCCTGGAGGGACAGAGAACCACAAAAATCTAAACAACCTGAGTAACAAATAAGTGATATTGTCTGTTTCAGAAATATTACTACACAATCAAAACTTGTAATATACATATAAATGAACTAAGTAACATTCTTTGAAAATGGTGTAAAACAAACTAAATTAACATTAACATGGACCTAGAACTGCAGAAATTATATAGCACCATATGAGATTGTAAATAAAGTCATGAATGGTAAGTAGGTAAGGACTTGGAAGGCAGTTATGTTATGTCCTCTGTGAAGGTAGGCCATTGTTATGGTATTTGCCTGGACACATTGAAAAACCTGTCATAATAACTTCTAATTTAGCTGTGATTCAAACTAATTACCTATGAAATACAAGTCCACTGTATTACCACTACACAAACCTGTAGTAATTATTATATGAGCCATCATATGAACTTGTGTGAAACACATGTCTGTAGTCTAAACTGATTGGCTGTAATATAATGTATTAAAATTCTGATTTTTTCTTTCCAGATGAAAGAATTCCGAATGAAAGTTGGTTCAGCAATGCCTAGGATACCTAGGAATGACCCGCCTCAAGGACGAACTGAGTTTGCAGGGCTTACTGATCTTCTAACTTACATTTCCACAGATGAGGAAGTAGAGTCATCTGAAGACTAATTCAGAATTTCACATAGTTTATTTGTAAAAAATATTAATGTTGTCCTTACATTTTGTATATGATGTATTAATGTATACACACACACAATGAAACTGAAGCTCACAACGCTTACATATTACCAGTCAGAACATAAGCCTTTTATTATATGTTTATTGAACTGTCCACAAAATTGATACATAATGGAAGACCATCCACAAATTTCATCACCAAAATCACCACATAATTTTCAAACAAATTTTATATTCAGGGGGTTTAACACTAAAATTATACAAAAGTTGGGTAAATTTATTTTGGTGTATACTGCATAATCATAATGCCCAAATTAAACTTATGAAATTTCCCCAAAATCATTGCAATATACAAAAGATTAGTTCATAACATTAAACATAGTTTATAATTAAGGTGAACTGGTGAATACTTAAGCAGTTAGCTTCACAATAGATTTAAGCCAGTGTTTTAGTCTATATAGGACTAGCAGGCACTATAAATTACTTTTACAACTTAATCACTCATTACTGTGTATAATAGTTATACATGTTTCTATTAAGCTAAATTTATCTCATTGGTTCTCATAGATTTGTACCAGCATGAGTGCAATTAACATATAACATTTTCATACAGAATTTGAAATGTTTTGTTACAATGGTTCATCAGTAATGATCTATGCAAAAGCTAAATATAGGTATCATGCAGCCACCACAAAGTTTCAGGATTCTGTAGCAATATGCTGTGATTATTATTAATACTATTGACACACATCACAAGTCCATATGGTTGCCAACTTGGTATTAGCGAAAGGGAATTAAAAAGTACAAAGTCAGGTGGTCTGTAAGGGGCATGATATTCTACCTCATAAAGTTTTATAAAAACTCTTC
>NW_019060399.1:642786-658616 GCF_000696155.1 Zootermopsis nevadensis | reverse complement strand
CTATTAAACAATGAGATATAGCAATCAGCAAGATAGACATATAGACCACTGATAACGGAAATCATGTTATGAAATGGCTGACTATGAATAAACTGGGCTTCGATTACCTGTAGGGGCAGGAGTGTTGTCTTTGCCACCACATCCAAACCAGCTGTGGGGCACCAGCCATGTTTCCAAAGTATCCTAGATGCTCTCCTCAGTGGTAAAGTAACAGAAGTGCAATACTGATCACTTGCCTCTGTCTTGTGCCAAGATCTAGAATGGGCAGTTCTTTATGTACATAACCCCTATATGCCTCTGTTGTGTGGAGCTTAGGCACAGATGAAAGTTCATACTTACCACAAAATACTGTTCACTGAATATCATCGGTCTTCCATTTCTCTTCTATAAAATCAATATGTGAACAGAACAGTGAATTTATGTGGTCCACAGTCAATCAAATGCTCAATCTTATCTCACCTGTTTTTCACAGAATCAAACTTTGGCACACATTAGGATTATCACTTTATCTGACTTTTAAAATATACTATGAAGAATATACATACTGTATTTGCAATAATCTAAAATATTATTAGCATCTCATTAAAGAGGGCTTCATCTCAGGTAAAAGCTGAATGTATAACTAATTGTTACACATTTTCTTATTTAATGTCTAGGTCTCTGAAACCAGCCTTTCATTTCATGTCCACTATCTTTCTTTTGCTTTCCCTCATTGCTGTTCAACATGAAATGTGCAAATTTCTTTTATTTCCTGCCAAAATTAAGCACAGTATCTTTCCTCTGCTATGGCATGCAGTAATTTCAGTTATCTACCAGTAATTGTGAAGTAGTGGTAACATATTTGCCTACACTTACACAGTCTACATCCAGTTATCTGACAAAACTGTTTGAATCTGAATTTTTCTTTCAGAATTCCTCACTCTTCTGATATGCAACAATGGGAAGTTCCAAGCTTCTCCAGAACCCTGTGGTACTTTATTGACAACATAATTGTTGTCAATATCTTTTGTTAAATAAGATGGAAAACATATTATAGTAATGCAGCAGAAATACTTTATCTACTAGCTGCACAACTAAACACATTCATCCATACTTTTGGATCAAGGCCAAGTGTTCTCACCACTGGTCTGTTAAGATGAATGGATGAACATCTATTTGGATTCTTGTATTATAGTATATCTCACCAGTAACTTGACAGAAAATACTACTTTCTTGCATAATTTGCAAATATTCATTACACTTGCATACTCCTTAAAACTTCATATTTTATGTAAAATCAACCACATGTTTCTGCCACACTGTGACACACAAAAACTGTACAAATAAAAAGTGTGAAAATTGATATGGTAAAAACAGTATATAATTATTTTCATTAAAATTGTAGGTTGTTTTTCGAGTAAGGTATCGAGTTGAATACAAGAAGTCAAAGTTTCATGTCACTGATGTTAAAGTACATTATTTCATTTAAATTCAGTGCTGTCATAATAAAAACAATATTTAGCATGCTGACCATGATGATGTCTCATCTGTTTCAACTAAAAGGAAAGCTAATTTACAAAGTTAACAATAATCCAATTGCACAAAATCTAGAAAACAGGTGTTGTCCTAGATTTCATGTGAATGAATTATCACCCAATTCACACTAATTTCTCAGACTTAAAGACAAAGAGCTACATTTACATTTAATATAAGTATTTAATACCAGTGTATTTAAACCCAATTGAAAAGTAAAACTTCCTCATATTTCAGGCATGTGCATAATTGTTACTGTTATGGCCTGTAAGGAGAAAAAGAGATACAAAATTAAACATCTATAAGCAATCACTGATAAATTTCTTAGGTTATGTTTCATCTGCATAGGTTATGTCAAATGAGATGGGAAGATCATGAATAATGTGTATTGTACAATCACCAGTTCCAGTTACAGAACCACACAAGAAATGAGATTCTGGAATCATGTTTGGAAAATGGTATATAAAGAGCTTGGGCTATCTAATTGTTACCTACATATATGTACTACAATTTCAGTCAGTAAACAAATATATACATTTGTGGTTTACTTAACAGCACTGTCAGTAGCTCAGACTATACAGCATTGACGTATCTGTCAATAATACCATGTTTTCTCGAATACCCCACCCAATTTTTTCTTTAAAAAAAAGAAGTTACCAAAAATAGGGGTGTGCAGCTAACTAATGACGAGGTCAATAATACTGCTCATTCCAAGTGCCATCGTAATTTTCATGATTTCTTCTTCCTTATGCATACCCATATGCCAAGCCACATGCAGCTGCAGTGTATGGATGGATATTAACATTAATATTAGTATGTGAGGTTCCGTGCATGTGTTCTTCTAAACACGAATACTAAAGGCGTGCATTTACAATCTGACAATTAGAAATATGTTAATGAAGGCTGCATTAAAATCTGGAGGAAGAATAAAGAATTGGTGCTGTAAAGTAGTGGTGGTCAGAAGGCTTTTCATGGCCACAAAGTGAAATATTCTGAAATACAAGAAAATATTCACAAATACATGAGAAGTGACAGTTCAGATGCATAGTATCAACTGAAATTAGTTAAAGGCCTTAGCATTGTTAGAATTTAGAATCAAAGTTACAAGACAGTCCAGGGATGGATGATATTTTGTGGGCAAGAAGTTGAGTGCAATGGAGAAGAGTGATTGTAAGTATATTTTTACCTTGATCTTGCATAGTTTATGTTTCATTTGATGAAGTAGGATTTGAGTACTGAGACAATAACAAAGCTGAGACATTGACACACACTACTTTGATATTGTGCAGTGTCAGATCCTGGAAAGTATAAGGTTGTAGCTGAAATAAACAAAGAACATTGTGTTCAAATTTCAAGTTACCATGTAATATGTACACTTCAGGTATATTTTAGTACTGCAATAAATTCAAATTTTTTCAATTGTATCTTTTAAAAATGGAATGTATAACTTATTCAAGGGCTTGGAGTATTCGAGAAAATGCAGCATTTACTTTCCATAAAAAAATACCTTGCCTGCTTAACTGCACTCATGTGATTAGCAGTTTGGCATGAGAAAGTAGGCAGACCAATGGGAGGCCTAGTTATGCAAATGTACTGCATGCCATTATAAGCATAACCAGTAATGGTGCACATGAAAAAAGTAACCTTGTAACTAGTGGGTCTTTATTTCCATCATAATTACATTTACCTGTTTACCCATTTACATAAAATTTTGTGACTAGGCTTATCAGTTTCATGTTTTATAGTGGTATTAGCTCCAAGTGGAAATATTACTTTATTAGAGGGAGTGTTTTGACCATCAACTGTCAAAAGGAGTTAAAGATGCTTGCCCTCCCACTCTCACGTTCAGTCTCCTTTAGCACAGGTAAGATATCATAAAGTAACAGTAGTACATGAACACTATGTATGAACAATACCTGTATGAATCCAAACTGAAATGGTTTGGAGTGAAATACAAGACTGTGTTAAGGTTGTATGACAGGAACATTAACTGTCCTCTCAATCAGCTTCCGTCGGACTGGCTGCAATCAAGGAAACAAGTACAGTTTGTAATAATGCAATGCTGTCTTTAGTTATCTACACTGAAAAGGCATTACAACACCTCCAAATGGATACAGAAAGAGATACAGCCTCCCTATTACTCATTCACTCTGGGCAAAAACTAATAAGTTACCAAGCGAAGTTTTGGACCACAGACTTCACCACGACGGGAGCCAAGTTTGTCACATGATGCTACCCTTGCTTGTTTAGTCTGCACTGCAACTGGACTGGGTGGGTTATCAAGTTTCCTTTTCAGTTTGGATATTGAAGTTGTCATCTTAGCTGCATTTGAAGGAGCACAGCAATTCTCACACTTCTTCTAGCGGGAAAAAATAAATAAATAATATATATAAGTTCAGTAACTTTTTTAGATTGAAACTCATGCAGTCTGCTTCTACAAGATTTCATCACCAGCATTTCTTTCTTATATCTTGATTTATTAACAAGACTGATAAAAATTAAATAATTCAACTCAATTCAATTAATTTATTTAAGTGCTTGACAACAGCCAGGTAAGGCCAATAACAGTCAAGCACTGAACAACATTACAGGATAAAATATAATACAATGATTACATTCATTTCAATAATAATAAAAGTAAAACATTGCAAATACAAAATCAAACAAATGAAACTAAATATAAAAGTGTATCATATTAGTAATAATAATAATTAAATTCCAATCCTTTATTGAGGGATAATTCAAAAGAAAATGGGCTAATTAATATGCCTAAGTAATATAATAATTCAATTCATTAATACTAAAAGAACAATAAACAATAACAGCTGCTATAGCCAATGACAGGGCAACACAAACAAACAAACAATATACAAAGACAACACAGAAAAAGGAAGAAAAAAAGACATTAAAAACTTAATAGATAACATAAAAAGCAAATTTAAAGTACAAAAGTAACCAATAAGATCCACTCTAGGTATTATCCCTTATGGAATAAGTGTCATCAAAAGAAACATTGATTATACCAAAAATGTCCAAGAATGTACAAACATAATTAGCAGCAATGACACACCTGGCTGAAGGACTGTGTCTAAGCGCACCGCACACGCAAAACGTAGAAAATTCTCTTATTTGCCTTGACGGCACACGAATACCAACAGTATCCATAATGGAGTTGCAATTTATTTTCCCCTTAAAAACATGTGCAGTTTCATAATTTGTACTTTCCAAACATTCACTTTCAGTCAAAACCTCAAACCATAATTAAATCTGGCAAACTTAAGATCCCAAATGAAATACAAGAAATTAGAATGCATGGTAGGGACAGCAAGAACTAAAGAATAATAAGTACACAATGTAGTGATACATTTGTATAATTGCAGGCTCAGACTTAAATTTGCCTGATGCAACAACAAAGTTCTGAACAGTTATATGTTCTTTTTTAAAGTGTTTGATACATAATTTGTTAGTATCTGAAATTTGTCTCAATATAAAATTTAATATGCCTAGCTCCAATGGGAAGGAAGGCCAAAGCCCACACCAGGCTGTTGCACCGAGGAAGAAGAAGAAGAAACTCTTCAAACAAAAAACTAAATGTAGATTTTCATGGCTACCATCTTGTTGCTTTACATTCTACCAAAGAATTATCTCAAAAAAGCTGCATATTTTTAAGCCTTATTAACAGAAAATACAAGATCCCTACTAAGAATTATATACACACAAATAAAACACCTATTAGCAATGGCAATAATATTACTAATACAGTATCCTATACTACCAGTTTAAAATATTTTGTTTTCCCACCTGATTTCTAAGAACCTGAAGATTAAAGTATACAAAACAATAATTTTGCCTGTTGTTTTGTATGGGTGTAAAACATGGTCTCTCACTCTGAGGGAGGAACATAGATTGCAGGTGTTTGAGAATCGGGTGTTCAGGAGGAGAGAAGACAATGGGGCATGGAGAAAACTGCATAATGCTGAACTTACAAATTTGTACTCCTCCCCCAGTATTGTCAGGGTGATTATGTCCAGAGGTTTCTTAGTTTTTGAAGCATGCATTTGTGAGCAGTGAGTGACCAGCCCACTGCCTCTGCACGATTTATACTCAATCTTGATTTTTGTCTGCTAGAGCCATCTAGTAGAGAATTAGGAGAGACATGGGCAAGAAATGGCCACTGAATTTTGCTTATGAAACATCTCATTCATGCTCGTAAGGTTCTTTTACATGCCGAAAATCTATGACACGGGACTGCCAGCTTTGCTTCCCCTCTGAAGGGAGTTGTGCTACAGATTTTTATCACCCTTAAAAATCCATGGACCTCAGCCGGGTTTGAACCCACACACCTTGGGTCCAGTGGCAAGCATACTAACCACCAGTCTACCGAGGGCGATTTTGAAAGTTATTAGCATGCTTAATACCTGCAAATGATTATGCCAATCTCATTTTTCCTTAAAAAGAAGAAGGCAAACAACATTTTTTTATTCAACTTACCCTGGCACTCTTAAGTGACTTCTGATTCTCTTTATGCAGCTCCTTCTGATGTAAAATCATGTCAGAGAAACATTTTCCATATATTAAGAATGGTCTTCCATGCTCACGTTCAAATAATTCTGTCTCCTTCTTTATTAGTTCTTCAAGATGTGGTAAATCCTGATGATATTGAAACAAAAATTAAAGTTATTTTGTGTATATTTACAATACTAACTAGGAATGAAAAAAGGAGATAAGGATGGTGGCATCCACACAATAACACCACAGTTTCAAAACACAGGTACATCTGTAGTTGTGCACAATATAGAGATGCAAAGTGTTGAAAAATGCTAAGAGCTGAAGGTAACAAATCTGTGCACACGCAACAAAGCATAAACAACAAAGGAATAAATATGAACATTTACTGTATGACTACTTAGTTCATAAAGTTATATATAGTGTTGATAAACACGTTGTTACTTTTATGAATTTAATCAGTTTTACCAACACTTCCATACTAATCTTAAAACCTTGCATACCACGCAGTGTATTGATATATAAAATCATGCATACAAACAAAACTATTTACATTTTGAAAAGACACTTAGTGCCAAATGCGTTTCGACATCAAGGTCATAATTGGTGGCAAACAAATTAATTCATATTAAGTCATACAATTCATAAAACGATGGTTTGCTATAAAGCATAAAAGGACACACTTTATAAAACCATACTTTATGTAATACCACACTGCACGTTAACTACACAAGAGTTGGTGTATTATCTAAATTGAGTTACTTAGCTTTATGTAAACTGGCCTAAGTTGAGGTTTGTTTGTATGCATGATTTTATATACTTCCATACTACATATGCAAATCAACAGACACATATTTTTTCCACGGTTGACCTCAGCACTAGATAGAGGTGAGTGGCCAGCTTTACGCCTTGGCTGCTTTATCCCTGGATAGGTCCCATATCTGTTCTAGATGTAGAGGCTTAAAGAAAAATATTTCTCCCCTGCTCAAAAATGAAGCCCAAATGTCTAGACAGTAGTGTATCTCTTTATATTCATGTCATGTAAGATTTCGGTGCTCTGTTTGAAGATCGTAGTTGATTAGTATAGTTAGTCCTAACACTCACCTTCTGTGCAGCCCGCCTGTCTCTCTCTTCTTGCAACAATTGAGCACCTCTATTTTGAAATAATCTCTCTGGATTATATAACTGTTTATCCATGTTCACTACACGTTCCCATGTGTCCTGGTGTTTTTTGATTAGAAGATATAAAGATCTATTGCAAAAAACTTTATATGAGTTTCATAAAATCATTAGGGATATTAAAATATTAATTTTAGTCATATATAAATGAACCATTAATTTTACTATGATTGTTAATTAAAATATACAGTATTTGCATATTAACAGCTTACTCAAACATGGTATCAAAAGAAGTTACAATGGTACTGTGTCAGTAAGAAAATACTACTTTAGATTAGTCTAGCTTTAGTTATGCTAGCTGAAGATTATAAGATGCCTAGCAGAAAAATAAGGTAGTATATATTTTACTAGCATACCGAAAGCTAGCAAATCTTATAAAACTATTTCAAGTCAAATGATAAGTATCTAAATTTTTCTTGTGCAAGCAAAAATCTGAATTAAAAATGTACAAATTATCTTTGTGTTCCTAGAAAACATTGGTTGTATGAACAATGTATGACAAACTTAAGACCTATCTGGTGCCAATACAGACTGAATATCAATACCTTTTTATATACTAAGAAATAATCACAAGAGTAATAGAGTCAAAATTGTGGTTTGCAAAGCAATGTTTGGTAAGGATCAGCTGTACATATTTATATTAAAACAAATCACAAAAAGTAAAACTCTGCAGTGCAAGAATTTGAAAGCATTCTGATAAAGTTATGTCCTCTTGGGTCCTGTTATAATGCAGCATACTTTCATTCAAATTCAGCCTTCAAAAAACTAAAATAGTCATTTCACAATGTGTCAAACATTCTTAAGTATTAACTACCCATAAACTACATTAAATGTAGGACCTCATTATTAGGCACTCTCAAGAATGTAATCTGTTCCCTAAAACAATATGAGAAACATTTCCAGCAAGATTACTTTGTGTCAATGGAAATGTAATTCCAGAGAAATTCAGAGGGTCCCTTTTAAATTAACATAATGTAAGGGATATATGAAATAACTTTGCCAGTTGTTGTCTATGTTTAAGAAAAATATTCAAACTAAAAATGGACATAGGAGGATATCCGGATTAGGAAAATCAACTGTAAAGGGAGGAAGTGAATTCCACTAGCACAAGATTAGATCCAATTATGATCTTTGGCATTGGTGGTGTTGAACCTTTGGGTATTACTGTCAGTCAACTGAATGTGTTAATGCAACTTAGTTCAAGAGTAATGTCTACAGACTGCAATACTCTTATGCAATATGAAAACAGACTAAGATATCAGTAATAATAGATGGACTTACTCATTTCTATAAAATTTTCTTTTCAGTCTTTCTAATTCTTCTACATGGCAACCATACAGTTGATCTGTGTAATTTATTGATTTATAATCCTCAAATTCTTGTTTCTCATCTTCACTGAGGAAACACTTCTCCCACCAGATCTCTATTTCAGCTCGTATATTTTTTACCTCATACTTCAATACACTGAGCTTTCCTTCATGTATTTTTTCTTGCCAGAAAAGCTGTAACATTAAAATGTTAAAACCAATAGTCCAAATAACAAAAGAGTATTCCATTGGCAGTATCATGAAATACCATGAATACCACACATCTCTTTGCCAAAACTTGCTAAAATAAAGCCCATTTTAAATAGAACCTGTTTTAAACAGAACTGTCACCTCTGTTAGAAAATTTCTTTGAACTGCAATAATTGACTAAACATAGATGTAAAAGCATAAAGCTATGATTAAAGCACTTGACTCCTATGTGGGAATAAGAGTATTAAACAAACATGATAATTTCTTCTTATTACCTCTAATAAACAGAAACTGTTTAGTGTGGACACAAAGAGGAAAATAATGTAATAGTAAAGAGCCTGCTTCAATGTTTAATGCTTTCATTTCATATAAATCTTTACTAAATTTAGCTTCCTGAAGTTTATATGACAAAGACCATTCCAGTCATAACTACAATCATGTGTTTTGAATTATATAAGGAATGTATGCAAATTCTGTTCTATTAAAATGCTTATCCAGGTTTTTTCTTTCTTTTCATCTTACCTGTGGTGGGCTGAAAGTCATCACAGTTGAGTGATGTAGTGGGAGATCTGCATCCACCAAAGAAATATTTTTACCATAATAAATCACATACAAATATTTGGAAGAGAAAAGGTTAACATGTCCATGTTAAAATTCCAATTCTTTTGGTTACTGTTTAGTAAAAACTATAGTTAACAAGCAACGTTTTAAAATAAAGATGAAAAATTAACCAACAAATTTTTTAAAAGAAAATTGTGCAAACAGGCACTTGTAGAAGAGCATGTTAGACACACTTTGCTTGTAACTTATCTGTTAAAATAGTAGGGTTTCATTCCATGGTATAGTATGTTTGCTAATTCTCATTTTGTATACCAGTAAATAAAATAGGCTATTGATTAATGACTGGATTATATCTATACCAACAGTTCTTGACGAATTGCTGCAATGTTTTTACACTTTTCATCCTTGCTGAGATTTTCTTTGTCCCAACAGGAATGTAACTCCTTAAATGCCCGTTCAGCATCCCCTCCAATTTCTTTCAGTGAAGGCAGCCTTAAAATAAGATACGATTCAAATAATGTACAGAAGAATCCATATTTCAGCTTGACAAATAAATATAACACTTGATATAATTTAATTACAGTTCAATGAGTATCACTTACCATGGGCGTGACATTTTACTACACTCAAATGTTCTGCATATATCACAGTGATAAACGATGTAACTTCTAAAATTTCATTTAACGTGTCGCAAAGATTCGAAATCTTATCTAGATCAAACTACCATACATCCTTTCTTTTTCAAAATACGTATTAACCAATCCTAAATAAAAATTCAGCCAATTAAGAAAATAACGGGCAAAGTGTTGATTGGCTCATGACATACAGAACACCAATCGAGCATCATTCAAAGATAAATACATTAAATAGAATTTTATGCCTCGTAAAAATATATAAGCTTATATTTATACGAAAAATCGTATAAATAATTATTGTATTATAATACAAAAGGCAATAACTTTCAAATATACTCTTAAAAACGCCGATGCCACCATCTCTATAAATCACTACCTACATCTTATGTTGGCTATCATGTTCACTTGTTATAATCGATATTGGTTGTATTAATCGATTTGGCTATCGAAACATACGTCGACCGAATTCAAACTCTGGTCCACAAGGAAAATTATCAAGAGTGGTAAAATTACTTTCTGAAAGAAAGTTCAATATTATGTGAAAATATTAGAAATTATTATAATTTTGTGCATGTATATTATCGCCTGTACTCTGATTAACTCCGCGACTCAACTCGGTAGGTCCCGGACCGGGATTCCGCGTTTCAAATATGGGACCAGAAACTACGATGATTGATGTTTTTACTGTGTCTTCCTTAGTCTCTATAAGTGAATGACGAAATAGTACCTCATATTATACCCCGACCGATCCTTAAATATTCCATCCAGTTGATCTTTCAGTAATCATCCTATTATTCAACCAGTGGCGGTTCGTGAGTCTGAGCAGTGGTATTGCTGCGAATGGGGGAAAAATCAGAATATTTTTTCAACACATGACATTCCAGGACGTCTCCAGAACTTCTCCAGGATTTCTCCAGCAATTCTCCATGACCAATAAAATACCGCATAAACTATCCAGGACTTGTCCTACACTACCCTACGACTTATCCAGAATTTCTCCAGGACTTCTCCAGCACATCCCCCAGACCACCCGATGAACACGTTAGATAATCTCCAGGACGATCTAACCTATCGCAAAACAAACAACCTTATGTAACCTAACTTAAGCAACCTAACATCACCTTAGCTAACCTAAGTAAACCTAACTTAATCTAACCCAACCTAACCTAACCAAACCTAACCCAACCTAGGTCAATACATCGCATCCCAATCCAATGTAACTTATGCCAATCAAACAAACGAATCCAAATTAACCGACCCGCATAGGATAAAACCAACCGCCGATTTAGGACTTCCACATAACCTTCCAGGACTTCTCCAGCACTTTTCCATGACCAATGAAATTCCGCAAAACTATCCAGGACTTGTCGTACACCACTCTAGGATATATCCAAAATTTCTCAGCACTTCTCCAGCATTTCTCCAGGACCAACGAAATTCCATATAAACTATCCTGGGCTTATCCTACACCACCCTACGACTTATCCAGAATTTCTCCAGGACTTTTCAAGGAATTCTCCAGGACTTCTCCAGCACATCTCCACGACCACCCGATAAACACGCTAGATAATCTCCAGGACAATCTAACCCAGCGCAAAACAAACAACCTTTTGTAACCTAATCTAAGCAACCTAACATTACCTTAGCTAACCTATATAATCCTAACTTGACCTAACATAACCTAACCCAACCTAACCCAAAACGCATCCTAATCCAATGTAACTCTTCCCAATCAAACTTAAACGAATCCAAAACATCCGACTCTTATGGAATCAAACCCACCACCGCTTAAGGACTTCCTCATAACCTCTCCAGGACTTCTCCCTCATTAGTCTAGGACTTACCCACGATTTCTCCAGGACTTTTCCAGGATTTCTCCAACACTTCTCCATGACCAATGAACTTCCGCATTACCTGTCCAGGACTTCTCCGGCACTACTCTAGGACTTATCCAGGAATAGTTGTGCAGTTTCTCAAGCGTAAAAGCGCTAATGCCATTTTCAGGGAGACCACAAGACTGCTTCCAGCAATACATATAATGCATCGTTGTATGAGTAAGAATTAACACGTATATCTCAAGCGTCAAACATATAAGGAATGCGAGAGACGAAATAAGACTTCTCAGTTTCTTAAAATGACTATGTGAAGACTACGATTCTTGAAAATTGCAATTTTTCTGCTTAAAGCTGATTGGAATTAGCACAAATTAGACCTAGGTGTTGGTAGCTGTCCGCGGACCAATAGTTCAGAATATGTACTCCATTAATAACATCAAAATCGCTGTTTTTTATTGAGGGCGGACCGTTTATAATATCTGAAATAAGTTGTTTTTAAAGTACGGATAACTATCACTACGTCTGAGAGAAAGTGGTACATATAAGGGATGTCCAATATGCGGCAAATAGACCACATGCGTCTGTCAAGATAACATCAATTCAGCCAGGTAGGAACACAAAAGAAATGTTAAATGTTCAAGAATGAATAAGAAGACAAGTAATAAGTTCAATAAGACCTTCTCGGGCAATCAGCCGAGTTAACTGGTTACCGTAGTAAACCGACGTTTCGGGAACAAACTCTGTCCCCATCTTCAGGGTCTCAAATTCAAGTAATAAGTTGCCTTCAGAAAGAAATCTGTAAATGGGTTTCGAAAACTCACTATCAGTTTTTCACGTCCGTACGTACGTAACGGCATCTAAACTACGGAATCGATTGAAACGAAAGTTGCGGTGGTAGACCTACAAAAGACGTAGAAAGATACTGTGCCAGTTAGTTATTTAGTCAGTCAGTGAGTCAACAAGTTACTTTGTCAGCCTGTTCGCACAGCTAGCGGTTATAGACAGTACAGTAGAGAGCATACATATAATATCTGCAGGTTTGCTTTACTAAAAAATAAACATTTGGTAGGAAAAGGTTGATATTGTATCGTACTGAGTCATAGGCCACCATGCGAATACCACACTACAAGAATGAGGCCTTATTAAAGTTAGCGTATCCTTGGAGTTAATTTCTGAACTTATTTTTTATAATCGCCATTCCTTTCTTTTTCAGAAACATACATTCTCTTAAATTGTTTTCATTTTTAATTACTCGGGGACTCTGAAATATTTTGTAGAACGCCACAGTTAAGTGATCAACATTACTTGCTTCGTATTAACGGTTTCGAATCTCCAACTGGATAACGGCTATAATATAACAGACAGAGGAAATTGTCCAAGAACACCTTTAGGCAAACTGGCCGAGATGTTCGGTAATTGATCTTCTATCCTTCAGACAAATTTCCGTTATATCTAAAATAGGCCACGGTCGTTTTGTTTCACGTCCCTTTGAATTTATAACTGACTCTTGAGGTCGAAATGCGTTTGGCATTAATATCCTACGCACTGGTCAAGCATGTATTTACATGGCAGAAATGTTCCGACAGCTATTGGACTCTAGCACGACAAAACGGCATATACGAGGTGCGATTGAAAGGTTTCCAGACTGCGCGTATAAAAACCCGTACACTTATCTCAGGTATTAAATTCATCCATCACCCTCGAAGTAGTTCCCCTGGGAGTGAACACAACGATCCCAGCGCCGCTGCCAAGCCTGGAAGCATCCCTGGAAATCTTTCTTTGTCAGCCTGTCAAGCACCATCTGCGATTCTGCCTGAATCTCTTCTATCGTCTCAAATCTCCTTCCCTTTAGCTGAATTTTCATCTTTGGGAAGAGGAAGAAGTCACACGACGAATAAGGATGGTGTCCTCGTAAAAATATATAAGCTTATATTTATACGAAAAATCGTATAAATAATTATTGTATTATAATACAAAAGGCAATAACTTTCAAATATACTCTTAAAAACGCCGATGCCACCATCTCTATAAATCACTACCTACATCTTATGTTGGCTATCATGTTCACTTGTTATAATCGATATTGGTTGTATTAATCGATTTGGCTATCGAAACATACGTCGACCGAATTCAAACTCTGGTCCACAAGGAAAATTATCAAGAGTGGTAAAATTACTTTCTGAAAGAAAGTTCAATATTATGTGAAAATATTAGAAATTATTATAATTTTGTGCATGTATATTATCGCCTGTACTCTGATTAACTCCGCGACTCAACTCGGTAGGTCCCGGACCGGGATTCCGCGTTTCAAATATGGGACCAGAAACTACGATGATTGATGTTTTTACTGTGTCTTCCTTAGTCTCTATAAGTGAATGACGAAATAGTACCTCATATTATACCCCGACCGATCCTTAAATATTCCATCCAGTTGATCTTTCAGTAATCATCCTATTATTCAACCAGTGGCGGTTCGTGAGTCTGAGCAGTGGTATTGCTGCGAATGGGGGAAAAATCAGAATATTTTTTCAACACATGACATTCCAGGACGTCTCCAGAACTTCTCCAGGATTTCTCCAGCAATTCTCCATGACCAATAAAATACTGGAAACATTCCGATCGCACCTCGTAACATACCTCTCAGTCCTCTGTTATCTGTTGTCCTTGAACATACGAACTTCCTTTCCTGTTCATTCTGGTGCTAACACGCGCTTAGAAATTTTTTTCAGCCCCTCTAGGGAATGTCAGGGCAGTACAAGGTGTCCGAAGTAACTCAGAACCCACTTACCAGCAAGCGACGGATATGTTCGTTCGCTCCCTGCTGCTACGACATGCTGTCGTGGCGGGTATCACGTTAAGTGGGACACACTGCTTTCACATTCTTACCTGCAAACATGATCATGCTCCATTTCATTAAACGCTGTATTACTTGCACAGCGGAATTAAATAATCTAAGAATTAATCAAGCGATTATCGCCATAATCGTCTCTATTTGAGGGATCACAGTGTAATTGCTTCCCATGCTTTTAAAACACGGCTTTAGAATCGTGGGAAATAATTATCCAAACGATGTGGAATCAGAGCGTAACGAAGCGGAAATCATGTGAAAACAGAATAAAAAGTTCTGGAAAAATTAACAATTTAGATATACATGCACGCTTATGTTCATGGTCAACTCAATACGTAATTCCACGTGTCTAGTTCCGTTGAGTAATTACCCACCACAATCAAACCGAAATCTAAATACAAAATTCAAGGACTGTTTTACAAATATCTTACCTTTCAACATTTCAGGACTCTAAATTTAGTGCCGTTGGTATACCTTCTACGTATATCAGTAACTCAGAGGGCCGTCATTTCGTAATTAAATCATAATTTAAGAAATATCAATAGTGGTGTGATGTGTGATACTAAGTTTCATAAAATTCCGTCAGTTGGTTAAAAATGTATTAGGGTGGACAGGATATGATACCATTACTTATTGATATGTCATAACCAACATCTACAACATTTAATCTACAGTTTTTAACTGTTAAAGCCATCGTTGCCTCACATGTTTTGGCACTACTGTATCATCTTCAGGGGTTTTTTTTGTAGTGTTCTGTCTGACGACAGGTCCATATGAACAGGATCCTTCCATCCTTTTCTCGGACTGGGACCTGTTCATATACGTTCTTGGCAGATGATCCAGAAGTGGTTTGCCATTGCCTTCTTCTGTGTGTGAATGGAGTAATTGTCGGGATGCCACGGAGAAACCGGGGAAGCCCCCGGAGGAAAACTCCGTGTTGCCTAGACCACGGCCTTGCCCAACACAAGTTATAAATTCGGGCACCGCCGGGAATCGAACCCGAGACCCCCAGGATTCCAAGGCCAGCGTTCTAACCGCTAGACCACCGTGGCTGAGTTCAGGGGTATATCACATATTAAAACTATTATAGATTTACGAAAGTAAGTTCATTTCTAAAATTTTATATAAGTGGCTTACTGCAGTTTGAAATAATATGTTAAATGCAGTAACTTATACACAGTCTTATAAATTCATCTACAATTCGTAAACTTTCAATAGTTTTAATGTTTTGTACCCT
>NW_019060399.1:577257-609940 GCF_000696155.1 Zootermopsis nevadensis | reverse complement strand
GAGTTCCAAACAACGGATGCATACTCAATTTTGGATCGGACTAAAGTACTGTACAAAACCAAAAGGCTATCAACAGTGGAGAAGGAAGAAGTAATGTACCGAATCAAACCTAGCATTTTTAGGCCTTGTGAGAATATATAGTTGATATGCTGGTGAAAATAAAGCTTACAGTCCAGTAGAACACCGAGATCTTTAACACAATGGGAGCGTGCCATCAGGTTGTTACACAATTTGTAATTAAAGTAAATACTGTTTGTCTTCCGGGTGAATGATATAACAGTAGTTTTACTTAAATTAAGTTGCATCCCATTAACAAGACACCAATTTTGCACTGAATGAATATCGTCCTGTAACAGTTTGCAGTCATAAACATCGCTAATACTCCGATATATCTTTAAGTCATCAAAACAATGTTAGTAAGATATACTTTTCGTATAATCTAAATTATAAAATATTATTCCCAAAATTCATAATTTATTTAATACACTTCTACTGTGATATCTAAACCTTAATAGCATTTCAATCGTAAAACGTTAGTCGGTTTTACTAACACTACAGCACATGTATTACCATCTGTGAAGCGAAGTAAGGTACAAGAAGTTCATAGTTTCCTCCGTGTGAAGTTGTGACAACTTTTTTATCGATGTGGTTGATTATCTTTGGTCGGTTATAATCTATGCATATTGAATACATCCCGTAAAGGGAACTCCTCAAGGTGTTAAGTGTATTAGACAGTCTTAATTTTGAACGAGCTTCATATGAAGTATTACGTAATTATTTACTATAAAAGGCAGCAGCTCATTGATAGAGAGGTTATCCGAGACAATTGTCAAGTTCAATCCCGAGTATAATTACCCCTCCCGTTACCAGACAATGAATGATAAAGACAGACTTCTATGTAAAGTAAAACTGTCCCACTACACACCATGTAGACGCTTGAAAGAGCGGTATAGCTCCTACTCATTCTTAACCTTGGCACTAGGTTGGGGTGAGTAGTTGGCGCCATGCCCCGGTACCCATTGGATAGGAGGCTGGGTGGTCCCTTGAGTCGATCTGGACACGAGGCTAGAGGAAAAATCCTCTGCCCCAGTCGGGACTTGATTGATTCATTCGTCTCCTTGATGACTGAGTATGACTTCTGAAACTGTGGACATCTACTATACTACATGGTGAAACTACTCCCAAGACAGAAATCTTCACATTTCAAAACCCTTAGATAACAATCAACTCCCAGTATGTCTCTGTTTTTAGTAACTCTGCATGTAACATCCCCCACAAGTTGGCACAGAACAGACTTTGAACTACACCAGAAGGATCTGATGTTCTCATACTGTCTTTCATATGAATTAGGCAAACAGACAGTCAGTTTTCTAAAGTAAATATATTAATGTGATTCTTTTTAAACATTTCAATTATGCCACAGTTTGTAACAGTTAAACAGTAGTTGTTTTTTATTTGAGTGTGCCCATAATTAGGGTTCAACAAAATCACTAAAATGAACAAAAACTACCAAGCACATAACATTGCATTTAATTGGTGATTTGTAAGCAACTACAATAAGAGGTTATTGCCAAGTACAAAGTAACATCATGTTAGCTCAGTTCATACTGAAAACAACCCTTCCAAGTAAAAAGACATACAGTGTAAAATGTTCACTGGTAAGTCCCAACACACTATGATAAAACAAGAGTTTATATTACAACTTTATAATTCTAAAACCCATACATTCATATAGTTTGGTCTCCTAACTACAAACATACAGTGAAATTCCCAATTATTGTATATGAACACTAACCTGAGGAAAACCTTTACCCAGAGTGAACTTAATAATGCCATAATTGTGCTGGAACTATAGACAATGAACATTAAAGTTGAGAAAAATCTTAATTGGGAAATGTTTAACAATAATTCCATCGTAAAGTGTGAACTTCATACATCCACGTTCACAGTGAAATAACAGTACCTAATTTGTGGGTAAAATTACAATGAACAAAAACAATTATAAAAAGGAATATAAGTAAACTCCTGTATGAAGTTTAAAACATACAGAAAAATATTTTAATTATGTCATATATATTCTCAAAGTTACAATCTAATAATTACTGACTACAAATAGCTGTAATACCATATTCTGCAGCAGTTAATCTGATATACCTAGCATGTTCATTGACTGAAAACATGGTATCCCCAGCTTTTTAAATGTTATAAGAACAACGTAGAACAAACTTTAATTAATACTGAAAAATCAGTTCAAAATTAACATTTTGTTTCCAATTTTCCAGGTTAACAGATCTTCTGTGAAAGACAGAAGTGTGATACCATTATAAAAGAAAATCCAGTTTGCCTACATTACTAATTTTCCTTAAGGATTAATGAAAATTTGAAATAATCAGTTTATGAGGAGTGCACAATACATTTCAGAACTTATTTTATTTTGTACCTTGTAAACCTGCTGCATGAGTATTGGCACTGTCATACTCCAATTCCACATATAATATGCACCAGCTGTATGACTAAACCATGCTACATACATGATCTTCCAAACCCCTTCAGCTCACATCTTGTTCAAACATCGGTTCTGCCACTGCCACCTTCAGCAGCCCAGAGAGGAAATCACTTGGAACTAATTCTGAGCTATAAAGAGGGTGATGAAGCATTTCCAAATATGCCTCCTCAAGAACTTTAATTGTTGTAGATACAGGTCTCATCACAACTATTTGTATTTGTGACAGCATTGATCAGCACACCAGTTCTAGCTTTAAAAGAATGGATTTTTAACTTTCTGAGAAATATAGAAAACTTTGGAAAGTGAAAGAGTATTTTCTGGTCAGTGCAGACGACTGTCAAATTTTCAAACTGGAAACTTCAGCAATGATAAAATTCACTATCTTGCTGCACATCTGCCTGCTTCATTACCATCTTTAAAAAACAATAAAACTGAATGCTAAAATTCATAATTCTGCCACTTTATCACATGCATGTAATACAAGTACTATGTATTTACCGACTTCAAGCATACATAAAAAATCAGTCATAGACCTAGAATTTATTGCACACTCCTTATATAAAACAAATTCATTCCACGTTAAAAGCGCGAGACAGTATAAGCAGAAAAGTTATAGCCAATGGGACTCTGAACACACAAATATTCAGCATTATGAGCCTGAAAGAGTTTGTTAATCCAGCTTAACAATCAAGGCAAGTCTTACAGCATACAGAGTTGCAACGATATACACATTATAATGGCACATGAATGACTAGGTGCCAAGAAGAAACCCTTGACCACGTTTCTGGAATATCTGACACGAAACCACAAAAAACAATGTTCTAAGACCATACTGTATAATTTCTTGAATACTCACTGGACTTCTGAACACACAATTTGTTTCACTAGCAATGCTGTAAAATATGTAAATCAAAATTAAATATTTTACATGGTTAATATGCACAACAGGTACTCAGCTTATGACTAAATCAAAATTACTAACCTAAACTAAATAACATTCTTTACCATTGATATTTATAAAAGTAATATTCTGATTCTGACTGGCACTTAAAGGAGAACTGTACAACATTCCTGTTGTTTTGTAATATGTATCACTTAATTTGAACAGTGTTTCTTGTCACTTGGTAAAATAGGGACAGCTGAAGGACTAGACAATTATAAAAAGGTATTAAATAAGCCTGTATAGGCTGCCTTACATAACTTTCTATTCATGCATAAGCAAAATAAACCTAAATGGGAACTTACCAAGTATCTCACCTATTTCAATTGACATTTACTAATCACAATGCATAGGTTTCAGAACCGCTTGTTATATATACTTTTGGCTTATATCAACCTGATACACAATATACAGCAGTTCCTGGAAATAATTCACAAGCTAATTAAGGTGTATCACAAAAATTTTGGGAATGACCTCTTTATAAACAACAAACTTTAAAGTGCTCTGTATCTCAATGTAAAAGCATTTCAATTCCTTACATTCTCTATAAACTAGATTACATCTGTGCTTCTCGATACAGTTTTTGTATGCTTATTTAACAATAATACCTTAAATAAAAGGTACTGTAAACTTGATTCAATGTTTTTCATTACATCATATAGTGTGTGAAACTGAAACAATATAGCCCAGTATACTGCCGATTCAGATTTTGATTAATCCCTAGTTTATGTAACATTACTTCAATTGCAAAACTTGAGCAGAACTGAATAGGATGCCTTGTATTAAGATATAAAGTTGTCCCTAGTACTTTATGAACCACCACACCATGACATATGAGGAATGGTCAGTTTCAAGGTCCAGCCACTGTACCCCTGAGGAAAGAACTAGTACCCACCCACTGGATACAAATCTGGGTGGACCCCAGAGCTGGTCTCAATGCAGTTGGTAAGAGAAAAATCCTGATCCTGACAGGAATCAAAGCCCAGTCATCCAGCCTATATATAACCTAGTCACAATACTTAGCTACCCTGGCTCTTTGCCTTGTATTTACATCTATAATCTTTATGATTTAATAACTTTATAAAAGAATTGAATTTGCTCATATTTGTACTTCACAAATCATGAAAAAGGTTGACAACTTAAACTATATAACTATGGGAAATTACAGGAGAAAGTGGCTTCTAAAACACATTAATATAAACAATAAAATGTCTTTAGAAGAATATACAAATATGCAGACAGAAGAATTGCAGAACCTATTGCTACTAACAAAGACTTATGATGGGATGTGGTTTACCACCAGTACATCAACAAATCTACAGGAATGGAAACCAATAGTTACAAATGGAATCTACTTCATATCTAACAGAAAAACTAATATGATACTCTATGCAGATAATCAGGTCCTATTAGATGAATTACAAATTACAGCACAGCTACTAAACCTTACTGCAAACACCTCCAGCTCATACGTGCTTTTCATTTTTCTCTATCTGCACATTTTAGTTGCAAGACATTTGGCTAATTTTGTCAAAATGGATACAGTAAAAACTTTTGTAATAAATCAACATTAACACTCATTCTTACAAAGCCTGGACTCCTTGATATGACACCTGTAAACATACATTCTCCAAACAGAATTGACAAATCCCAAGAGACTCGGTCTACTCTATTTCATTTCACATATACTGTCAACACAGTATTGTAACATTCAACAGGCTGTTCCTATTTGCCACACACTTTCCTTCTGCCTATATACAGAGGCCTCCTCTTCCAGCATTTCAGCATAAGGCAGCATGCAAATTAATTTGTTTGTGATTTTGTTGATGGTGTCAGTAGTGACAAATAAACAGGAATGAATATTATGTGACTCATCAAATGGTAAAGTTAGTTTATTTTTTATTTATAGTATACTTTCCAATGCATCCAGCATCTCAAGACTAGTGTCAAGGCACCAGAAGAAGAAGATAACAGTGAGTGTTGATGAAATACTCTTGGACTACAAGCCACATCAGGTGGCTGAATGGCAAGCAAACCAACTTATAGTGTTATAAAAGTACTACCCATGAAGTTTATACCAAATCAGAACAAGCATGACTTTTTCAGTAAGACAGCACAACTTCCCAGGCTGCATATGTCACAGGAATTTACTAAACTCACGTGGACTGTAATAATATGGCAAATAAGTGAGGCCTGATATTGTATCATAATGTATTATCAAATGGTACTCCATCCTTGGCACACGTACTGAATGTGGAATCACCTCCATATTCAGCATGAAGACTGGTACAGGCTTCTAAAGCATGACACCAAAGCTCTTATTCCAATTTACACTGTGGCAAGCTTCCAGAATAGTCACCATTATGATATGTTTTGTTTATGTGGCAGACTTGGGAAAGTCGTACTTCACAAATATGTCTGGAAATGTATTCCAAGAATAAAAGTTTCTCTCAAAATAAAATCAATGCATTATTTGTTTAACCCTTTCAGACTCAGTACCCTCACTGAGCAGCTTATTTGCCAGGTAAGGTTTTTGCATCATATTACCTTTTCATATTCATGCCACAATCATTTGCATCTCACAGGTTTGGTAAAACAATTTCAAAATTACAGTTGTCCATGCAATGAAGTACAATGATTTAAATTACAAATATAATAATTCTTGCTGAAATGTGTACTGTTGTTCAGGATAAAATAGTGCTGCTGACAATTTCAGATTAGTAGCTTAAAATATAGCCACATGATACTGGAGTCTATTGTTAAAATTCCCTCTCCATTATATGCCATAGGAAAGGAAAGAGAAATGTTTAATAACACCATAACCAGATGCACCACACCACAATATAACACACCACAGAAAAGTTTCTACATCATTATAAAAAAGTAAAACACTTGAGAAACTAATATTTCTTAACAATATCTGCACAATTTTTAACAAGTGCGGGCACAGTTATTAAAAACCATGAATACACAAGTGAAATACATAATCTGAGTTTTTAAAGGGTTATTTAAGATTAAGGTAAAGCTGTCCCTGGTGCATAACTAAGCATCATATCATGCTGATGTATGGGGGAGTAGAGGTATAGCCCCACACATTAACTCCAGCTGTAGACAGAGAATAGTGGCCAATTTCATGATGTGGCCACTTTACCCCCAATACAAGAATCACAGCACCCACTGGACACGAGACTAAGTCAGCCCTGCTGGAAACTGAACCCTGGTCATTCAGCCCATACTGTAGTCACTAAAGTAAGTTACCCTGGCTCATAATCTGCTTGAAACCATGCTCAAATAAAAATAATTCACTTCAGTAATAGTCACAAAGCTATGACAAGTAACTGTTGTACCATGGGTGGATCAAGGATGCATTAGGCAAAAGGAGAAGGGGAAAGTGGTTACAAAACTATCATTCATGACAGATAATCAAATGTTTCGACAACATCCAATTTGTTTTTAGACCATCTGTACAGTAGTGGGTGCTATTTCACCATGAGAGGGGCAGAAGTCAATTACTGGCAGATGGCTGGCCTTTTAGTCTCAGTTCCTATTACATATTTTGGCATCTATAATCATAGTCTGAAGGTGTTCGTATCAACATGGTGGTGTGAAACATATAATGTGGCAACTACGTGTGAGGTGACTGAGTAAGACAAAAGTGGTGGCATCACTTCCTCATCAATGTTTAAACTTTCATCTTGTACATCATGACAATTATTTGGTACACACTTTACAAAATTTAAACTGGAGGAGAGAGAAAAATACTGACAACTCATTATATTATGCTTTGAAGAATAATTCTCAAATATTAAAAGAAATTCACATTCTTATATCAGAAGAATTGTAAAATGGCAGCATTTTCAACCTCAACTGTTTTGTATTATTTACATAATAAAGTTCCTTCTCCTTTGTAATATAAGTAGAATCACAAAATATCCTCATCTACACTACTCATCAGTAAAAACCTTGCCCTCTCCTCTTCTTCCCACTACCATAAGTCACTGTTATCTAATTTTCCAAAGCCACCCTGACAAATTATAAATTCTGTTACTTCCTAGACAGTGTTTAAAATTATGAAACCCACCAATTTTGATGCAGAGCAACAAATTATGCACCTCTTTACTTTTCAACACAGAAACTAAATGACATAGGTAATTCATTACTTCATGAACTGCTAGACTGCATAATGCATTAATTGGCACACTCTTCATTCTCTCCTTACTGTATTTCTGTATGCTGCTAGCTGTCTGCTAGTTTTGCTTCTGCCACACCTGATAGAATACCCAGTCTTCCATAAAGGATGGCACAAAAGCATGTGCTCTGGAGAATTCCACAGAAACAGAAAGCTTCTGCAACTGCTCCTCAAACATTCTGAGAGACTCTGGACAAGAAGCTCCATTCCCCTGTCAAGTATAAATGACATGGACATGATCACAGACTGGTTCGTCAATTAGCAATGCTATTTGAACTGCAGCAAATGCAGTGCCATATGAGACAGGAAAATTATAATAAAATCTGATTCAAGCCATGATAAAAACCACTGCCTGAACATCTTCAATTCCACACAAAAATTGAATGCATGATTTTTGCAAATTTCACATTTCCTTAATATAATAAATGAATTTAAAAACTACAGATACTTACATGTGTCATGTACTTTCCTTCTGACTTTAAAACTGCCATTGAAGAGTTGAGGATGAGTCTTATGAAGTCCCACATCTCTCCCTGTGGGGTTGCTGACAGAGGGATGTCTGTCAGGTCCCCAAATACATAATCAAACTTGCGACCCTCTGTGATGAACTGGTTTAACATTTCTACACAGTCACCGACAATAATCTTAAAAGTAGACAAAGAATGACATATTCTTAAAACACAACCTCAAAATTAATATTCCATTACTTGTAAACAATAATAACTGTGGATGACTAATCACTGGTTATTTAACAACAAAGTACTGAATTGCAGGATGTTTGTGAACTGGAAAAGTGAAAGGAAGCTATTGCAGCCTATCTGAAGATACTATCCCAACATTTAACTAGTACAACTGAGGAAAGCCCTGAGAAACCTCAGTCAGTACAGCCAGTTCCCAAGTCAAGCACCAAACTTGGAAAGTTACACCCTTATAAACATTCATTCAGTGATAGTGGTGGTGGTGATAATGACAAAGACAATTATAATTGTAATAATAACAGAAACAACAAAAACTACTCTAGTTATGGAATAATTTGCTTACAACAGTGTTAAATGCACTTAATATAACTTAATTTTTATGATATTTTATTATGTAAAATCAGTAAAAATAATTACCTCATAATTATCACCCTTTAATTTGTCTAAACAATCTCCACAACAACTTCGAAGGTGCTTGCTGCAGGCTTTCATCACCAATTCATCAATCTAAAACAGCAGATGGTAAATATACTTTAATTTTAATTCTTATTTACTATGCAGAGCATAGGATATTACCACATTGCTAACCAGAGGATTCAGACTGCTCTTCAAGACAACTCACACTTTAAGCTCTAGTTATTTTATGATTTTGAAAATCGTCAAAAAAGAATCCCACAAACTACCTTCTGAAATGTTGCAAAATGCCACTGGCATCTTCAGAAAGAGATAGTAAAGCAATTCATTTACGAACTAGTAAATACCTGTTAACAGAACATGAAGAATCACAACTAATACCAAAGCTTGCCATTGGACACAATCCATCTCCCATCCTCAAAATCTTCGCTAAGACAGATCTTAGTATTATAATCCCATCTCATTTTTAGTCTTCGAAAGTGGCCTCTTTCACAAAGGTTTTGCCATTAAATTCATTATGAATATATACATACAATAACTCTATTGCCTTACAAAATAAGGAAAGTTGGCTAAAAGCAACACACCAACCTCCAACATATACACAAATTTTGGTTTCTCCTTCAGCAATTCCCATAGCAATGCTCCATCTCCTCCCCCTAGAATGACAATTTCCTTTCCCTCATAATTTTCTTTTCCTCGTTGCATCAGTGTTTCTGTGTAGATTAGATCACTTTCAGACATGTCTATGGGAAAAAAGAAGTATATGTTCTATCAGATAAGAATGCTCCATACATTAACAAAACATCTGTAGCAAATTGTTACAAAAAAGTTCCACAAACTATTAACATAAAATATCACAATACAAAAATTCTACTCCTATTCAGTGGCACACAGTGACAAAAAAATCAAGGCTTCATCAATTTATGTATTTTCTGAACAAAGTCTTTAAAATACATAATGGACAAGCTTGAGTATGACCTCCTGACCACTTTAATCTCCTGAACCAGTTTCAACAGAAATTTATAAAGGGGCCTAGACTTAGAAAGTAACAGGTTGATTTTAATTATGGTCCAATATGTGAAACTAAAATTCTCAAAAATGTCCCATCATACAGAAAATTTGTATACAACACAAAATATTACCTTCAATTAGATGATCTTTTTCCTAAGAAATTTCTGGTCAATGACATACAAATCTGAAGTGATAATTGTTTTATACAAAGCATACTTATTTAATTCCAAAAAAATTAATTTCTCACCCTGACATATGTAATGTGATTAGCTTTGTAATAACAGATTTGTATCTGCAATAAATAAATATCACAGCCAATGATGACACATTTTGCAAATGCATATCTATGTTTCAAAGCCAATTAACTTTATACATGTGACAATTCAGTGCAAGAAATGAATTTTCCCTTATATTTTTATTTTTGTACAAGGAATCATTTTTGGGAAAAGTAATAAACTTTGATTTAGGATGCAAGTAGTTTGTGTGGCCTGGTATGAATACAAATTAAATTAAATTCACTTAACTTTTACTGTACACATTAAACACCAAATTTTATCACAATCCACTATGTAGTTCAAGAGGTGAAACACAAGGATGGACACCAGCGCTCCAATATGCATTCATTCTGTGTATGGACCCATCAGCAGTACCAGTTGCAAACTGAACAATGCAGTGGCAAGAACTGGCAATAAACTACACAAATGTTTTGAAACTCAAACACTCAATAATATACAAAACTTACTTTGCAAGTCATCCAGGACAAGCAGGTTACCCAAACTTCGAGAGTGAACAATCAGAATTTTCTGATATGGGGACTTCTCCTCATACAAAACTTTATCAATATCATACTCCAATATACGTTCATCTGAAATTAAACATATCACAGTAACACTATTCCAGGACATGTATACAAAGAATGTAGAGTAACAGAGTAATCTGAAACTGAAAAGAAAACCAAGGCAGAGCATTATAACTAAGGCTTGAAACGACAGCTAACTTTACTAGTTTCCAGAACCTTATGACAAATCTGACCATGTCTCAGCAACTGAAGCCATCAGAAATCATATGTTACTGTAAATATATTCAAACAAATGGTGCAGGTGTATCAGAGTCCACAGGGTTTCCATATGTGTTATTTGTATCTTGACATTATGAATGCTCTTAGAAGTTCAGAATAAGTTTGTAAACATATCAAAATCTTATCAAAAAGTCTGAAGCTACTCCAGTCCACTGTTACAAAGATTTAAAAACACAAACAAAAGTTTTAAATGCTAACTATTTCTCTTCTTTGTAAGAGTTGACATGTAGACCTTGGAGTTTAAACTATTAGCCCGGAGCGCTGTGGAGTGCATGTAATGCCAGTCATCCAGAGTTGTGGAGTAACATGCATTGCACAAGGACAACAGCTCCTACTATGTGCTTCAATTTCATGAACTACATAAATTTTAAAAACATTGCTTTCAGGCTTTTGTCCAGTATATATATCAACAAGATTTTTAAATTATCACTGAGTAAACAACTTTGGAAATTTGTCAATTTTAAATGCACTGCATGCAACCAACAACTCCTGTTATGTGCTTCAATCTCATATCTTTGAACTTATGAATTTCACTTAAACAGCCTTTGAGATTAAATCCAGGCTTTAGTTTGGAATAAGTATTGATCAAATCTATCAATTTTTCACTGAGTAAATAATGGTAGAAATGTCTGACTTTTAAAGGCACAGACTACCGGTGGAAACTCCTCCTGCAGCAGGTTAGGGCCTCAGATTTAAATTCCTCCAAGCAGAAAGGTTAATGGAGTTGAATAGCTAAATTCACACTCAAGCTGTTTTACCTCCAGAAAGAGGTCTTAGTAACCTGAGAGGTCACCAGATTTGGTCTGATAAAATGATGATGAGGAAGATCCCTCTACCCTGTAGTTAACCTCTATCTTAAAGCGTTCCCAGTCTGGGACTTAAGTTGTGTACTCAGCCCTACAAACGTTCCCGGTGCGGAACTCAAAACTTGCAACATTGTAAGTAGACTTGGCTAGGTCTTTTGGCCTCTTTTAGGGGCTGCAAATATTGAATCACTTTCTCTAGGGTTCTGACAAGTTCAACCTGAGCTGTCAACCCCAGGAATTATAACCATAAACAGCAATAAACATTGTTATTGTCAAGTGGGTTTTGGCTTCCTTTTCAAACCCCCTATTCAAAGCTACTCACATTCATAATGTGTATCCACTGAAGTAGGGGAAATAAATATTTCTGTGTGGTCATTGTTCACAAATTAGTTCACAACCATGGCTTCTATCATGTCGAATGAGCTTCCAAAGAAGAAAGTAAAGTTACTAAGGCCTATTTAGGCAATTAAGATATTAACTGCATTTTTAAAAAACTATGTATTCTCTGTTCTATTCAAATAAATATGACTTTTATTTCGTCAATTTATCATGTTTACTTTAGATAATATTAAAGTTTTCCGTAGAGCGTGCACAAAAGTTTAAAAACCTGCAAAAAAAAAACTCCGTAGGGCTGCTACCACTTTGCCATTTAAATCCCCGTCGTTTAAAGGTTAATTTATTGACAGACATTGTGGTTAAAAATAATGCAATAATTTTGTCTATTATTAAATTTTTTCTAAACCTAATTCAAGGTTAATAACTATTTTGTAACCCCAAATATCTCCATAATCTGATAAAATGCATTACATGAAAACAGAATATTTATCTGATACAAAGCCCATCTTATTAAGCATGAAGCATACAAAATGGCATGACATAAACATAAAAAAGTACTCAGTAAACATTCAGAGTTAACAAAATGTTACTCTACTTCTAACTCTGAACTACACAAATATGACACATCATTTTATATTCCATTTGATGCTTAATACATTTCACATTGCTTGATCGACTTTATAATAATATTACTTGTCTAAGTGCTATATACAACATAAATTTAAAACAAGTTAAATATAATAAACAGGCATAAATACACAGTCCATAAAATCTATTAAACGTAAAGAAATAACTAGTTCCAAGAGACCTTATTTATCATGCACTGCATAATACAAAGAAATGCACTCACAGCATTGCAAATTACCTCAGGCCAGGCAACTAAAACTCACCTGGCAGCAAAATTCACCATGTTCCACTTAAGTGTAGAAGAGATTCAATATAAGGGTTTGACCCTTTTTTGTTATGAAAATATTGACATATGACACCTCATTAGGTTCAATTTAAAGTAAAGCCATCCTGCTACATGTCATGGAGGAACTGGCGGGAGGGAAGGCATAGCTCCCACTTGGGCATGGCACTCGATCAGGGTCATCATCACACCCTGGTATTGCTTTAACCCCAAGGAAAGGGCCTCCAATACCCACTGAACAGGAGGCTGGATAGACCTTAGAGCTGATCTGGATGAAGAGGACAGAAGAAAAATCCTTTGCCTGTCGGGGATCAAACCATGATCATCCAGCCCATAATCTGACACTGTACTGACTGAGCTACCCCAGCTATTAGGTTCAGTTTACTACATTTTAATTTCAGAACTTTCACACTCAGTCCAACATTGAAGTTTAAGTAATTTTTTATTTAATTTAAAAATTATCAGCCTGAGCATCATTAGATAAAACAAAAGTACACAAGATAAGACACAGTACTGTCCAACAAAGTCGAACATAAGCCTATAATGCAACATCCATACATGTCAGGGTTAAGTCAGAGAATTTGGAAGGGAAAATAGTAATCTGCTCACCGAGTGGCTACTGATGAATCTTGATGTTGCCAGCACAAATCAGATTCAGAGATGTCCAGCAAAGGAAGATCCAATAGAAACCCACCCATGAATGATTACCACTGATCAAGGTTTAATACGAACTTGCCCATCAGTAGGCTGATGACAGAACTTCGTGTCACCACTATGATCCAGAGTGAAAGACATCCAACAAAGAGAGATGCAATAGAAACCTGAACGATGGTATTACTAGACAACAAAATTTAACAAATATCAACCTGCCATGTAGCCATGGATTCCACTATGAAATGAGTTGAAGAAATCTAGCATGCATTGGAAATATCAATAGCACTCTATGACAAAAATAATTCAAGGCCCAAGTAACTGCAGGCAAAGTAATGGTAATGAGTGAAACTTGAATTTTTCACATCTTCAGGTGTCCTACAATACTCAAAGAATGCTGATTCATGAAAGATTCAACAGACTGCAGAATTCTTTGAGAGGCATCCATTGTCACTCAAATGGATGCTTATCCCAATGCCTATGATGCTTTCCTCTGACTGGGCCAAACACAGCTGATGTAACCACTCTGGCAGGTTTCTATTGAACTTCTCTTTTTATAAAGGAGTGTATGTAGACTTTCCAGAAATAATTAACAAGCAGTACATTAATAAACACTGTTTTAAATTCCATTCAAAGTTCAAGTATAAATAATATACTTTTTAGCTCACTTTCCTTCTTTAATTAAGAAAGATACTATTATAGTTTTGTGACCATAAATACAACAATGTGCATATTATTTTCATTGGTTTGAATTCTAGTACACACACATTACGGTAGAAGTGAATAATTGGGTTTTTACAACCAATAAGTGAAATCAAATATAGGTACATCACCAGTTATTAAACATAATTTTCAGGCAGGAATTATACATAACCACTAGTTAATCATTACTATGATGCACATATTTGATAAATGTACAAATTTTCAATGCTCATTTCTGCCACAAATGTTCAGTAGAATACATGGAAGACAAAAGAAACATTAATTTGTTTCTCCAGTAACTGAATATAAAGAATATACAGGAATTAAAATATGAAAAGAATGCATTTGAGAAAAATGTCTAGTTCAACAGAAAGTACCTTTTTACTCTTGTAATATTTCTGGGAAGCTTCTTAATATCCCCTGTATCAATATGACAACCACGCCCAGTAGGACCTTACCTGCTGTTGGGAAGTACCTATCGATGCAATCCCCACGTTTCAAGGCTGGCATTGAATGACATCTGTTGCTGATGAGTTTTTCAGCTAAATCCTTTTCAAGTTTTCGAACTGACTGTAACAAAATCAAGCGGAGAAAAACCAAAAAACAAATGTGAAAATGAAAAACAAATAATGCAACATGCTGGAATAACATGCATAAAAAGTCTGTTATAAAAATGCAGACATATAAAAAAGGTGTGTCAATGCAGCAACAAGATTGTGGTATAATTATCTATTTCCCTAGTCTCCGGTCAAAATAAAATTACATCAATTAGCCAATGGCATTAAAAAGACAAAAGAAAAGCGTGAAAACTTCTGTTAGGCATGAGGTGCCACAAAAATGATTTTATAGAAACATATAAACTGCAAGTTGGGAAAAAGAAGAGGCAACACTGATTACTGTATGAGATTTGAGGTTTTCACGCAGGAAGAGATTTGGATTGTGATCATATGGTTTATGATATGGGCCGGTCTTGTAAGTGATAGTAACCACCTATAAGACTACATGGCATCATAACTCAAAACCTTAAATAAATTGTCTTTTAAGAAATGTTTCACAAAAAGAAAATGCAAAGCCGTTTTGAAACACATTCAAAACAATGCATAATACATGTAAATAATATGTCAAATCCAGTTTCATGTTTTCTTGCTGCAATGCAGCTTCAATATGCTTATAGAGGCCTGAATACCATCAACAATGACACTAGATAACAAAATGTTACATTTTATCACTGCTACCATTAGCCAGAGAAAATAAGTACTGTTTTGAATTTTTCTTCTACAATATTCTTGCACTTAGTAATGATAATGGCGTCAGAGCAGTGACCTTCGCTACGTCAAAAGATTTAATTGTAAAAAGTACAAAATTTCCACACCGTGATGTTCATAAATACACTTGGACTTCCCCAGATGGCAGAACACACAATCAAATAGATCATGTTTTAGTAGATAAGAGAAGGCAGACAAATGTAATTGATGTGAGATCATTCAGAGGAGCAGATTGCGACACTGATCATCATCTGGTGGTAGCAAAAGTGAGGGAGCGGCTTTCAGTAAGTAGACGAACTAAACAAAATTTTGACACAGAAAGATTTGATTTGAAAAAATTAAGTGACGGAGAGACAAAGCAAAAACATTCCAGTTCAGGGAAATTGTCCTCATGGGAGACAGCGTTTTTGTAAAATTTCCAAAAAAAAATATGTATATGCCATGTGCTGTTCGTAACAACTGTGGAGCTGACAGCTGGGAAGAGACCGCTGGGGAGACCTAGACGTAGATGGGAGGATAATCTCAGGCGGGATCTATGGGAGATAGGAGTTGAAGGAAACTGGATTTTGTTGGCCCAGGACAGGGTCCGGTGGAGGGCTTTGGTTAATTCGGTGATGAACCTTCGGGTTCGGTAAGCCATCTAGTTAGTTAGTTAGTTAATATTCTGCAACAACACAGAAATGGAACACCAAAAGCAAATTCTTATTTTCAGAATACTGGGAATGGAATACACTCACAATATGCAGAAATAATACATGCAATAAACTAAAAAATAGTTTAATATACTTCATTTTGCTGAAGGAAAAAATAAAAAAATTTAAGAACTTATCTTATAAATTACCTGTCCCAGTATATGTAGATATGTGGTGAGCAAAAATTTCTTAAAATCTTGTTGCCACAAATGACAAATATCTACAAACTACTTATGATAAAATGCATAAACCAGTCAGCAGACCAGGATTACGGGCCACATTGGGGATGGCAGTTACCCCATTACCTGAAGTGGTCAGGTAAACATCCAGTGAGGCTCCACGCTTGATCGGTGGAAATATCTTGCTGCGAGAACTACAAAGTTTATCTTTGAGCCGTGACTCCAGTGAGCGTATTTGCTGCAAAGGGTCCCCAGGCATCATAATTTAGTTATATGTGAAAGAAAGAAAGAACTAGGATGGAAAGAGAACAACGGAATTTGAACACAGGAAATAGAAGACCCATCAGGAAAGATAGTCAGTGACCAGAATGAAGTTAAATCTGTGTGGGAAAATTATATTGAAGAGCTCTATGACAAGGCCAATCGACCGGATCAGATGGAGATGGAATTGGAGCCGGAAGAAGAAACAGAGGAGGACGACAAAGGTCCAGAGATACTGAAGAGCGAGGTAGAGAGGGCTATAAAGGATATGAGAAGAAAAGCTACGGGAGATGATGAAATCCCATCGGACTTATTGAAAGAACTTGGAGAGAAAGGAGTGAAGGTTCTTACTAGACTCGTTAACAAGATATACACCTCTGGTGAGTGGCCCAAGGACTTTCTGGAAGCAACAATGATCACATTAAAGAAGAAAAAGAATTCCAAGAAGTGCAGCGATTACAGGACCATCAGCCTAATCTCACACGCGGCGAAGATAATGAATACTGACTAAAAGACTAGAAAAGAAGATAGAGGAAGTGATGGGAGAAGACCAATTTGGATTCAGGAGAGGAAGAGGAATGCGACTTAGTAGTATTGGCGAAGGAAGAGGAGGAATTACAGAACATGATGGACAAGTTAGTGGAAACAGGTAGAGAGTATGGAATGGAAATCAACATTGAAAAATCAAAGGTAACGAGGATAGCACCAAGAGCAGAACCATTGAACGTTGTAGTTAGAAACCAACAGCTGGAGAATGTGGAGCACTTCAAGTACTTGGGAAGCATAATCACAACAGATGCTCTATGCACCAAGGAGGTAAAAGCAAGGATAGCCATGGCCAAGGCAGCGTTTGTCAAGAAGAGGATACTTCTCACTAGCAAGTTGGGCTTGGAGATGAAGAAGAAACTCTTGAAGTATGGAGTGTCGCGCTGTATGGAGCAGAGACTTGGACACTCAGGAAGAAGGAACAAAAATACCTGGAGAGTTTTGAAATGTGGTGTTGGAGAAGAATAGAGAAGATTAGGTGGACGGATCGAGTGACCAATGAAGAAGTATTGAGGTGAGTCAACGAGCAAAGAAACATTCTAAGGCAATTACACGAAGAAAAGCTAACTGGCTGGGACATATTATGAGAAGGAATGGGTTACTGAGTGATATCATCGAAGGCCAGGTTGAAGGAACGCGAGGACTGGGAAGAAGACTGATACAGCTAACCGACGATCTTAAACAAGGAAAGAAGATAAAGTTTCAGGAGTTAAAACGAGAAGCTGAGAATAGGTAAAACTGGCGAGCTCTTTTTAGGCAGAACAATGGACCTGTCGTCAGACAGAACACTCAATAAATAATAATAATGTGATAATACTGTCATTCTACTCTTTAAAACTAAGCTGAAGAATTTAAAGAAAGAGCTGTTTATAGGTAGTGAAACATAGTTTCTCATTTTGAGGAAAGAACACATTGCAGGTTACTGAGAACAAAGTAATTGGAGTATTTTTGGATATAACAAAAGGTTGGAAAAAATAACAATGAAAAGCTTCATAATATGCACTAATACTGCTAGGATGATAAAATGAAGAGTGAGGTGTATATGTAGTGCATGCAAAATAGGAAATGCTTGCTAAACTTTGTTCTAAAATCTCAAGTGACCACTCAGGAGACTTAGGAATAGATTAAAGAATATTAGAATGGATTTCAGAGAGACCTGGCAGAATGGTGTGGACTGGATTTAATTGACTCAAGATTGGAACCAATGGTGGAGATTTGTAAACATGGTTATAAATTACAGTACTGGTCTTCGGAGTTGTAAAATGCTATGCTAAACAGTTCAGTTACCATTTTTCAACAAACCACCTTAATTTTTCCTGTGTATATTTAAATGTGTTGCTGAAATTATTTAACCCTATTATAAATGCTCAAAAGTCAGACATGTTCATTTTACAAACATTTAATAATTTATACCTTTCATTGTACAATTTAAAAGACTCTGATTTTGTAAGAAAATCAAATGAAGATGCATAGGCTATTTCTCAGCACAGACACACTGTCCACTAAAGTGTGCCATGCCTTAATTTCAACATAAAAATATTTTCAGAATTTATAACAATACATGTTCAGTTTAAGCAAACTCATAGGGAAACACCAAAATATACTTCCAAAAATTATCACTTAAGTATTAATTCCTTATTCAAGCACCTTATTTTTTTTATACTCTAGCATTTATGAAATGCATTGAATTTAAAGTGATAATGTTGGAAAGATTTTTCTTGAAATTATTTGCAAAACAGTAAATATGAACTTAATTAATCGGTGGATAATTAAAGTTTAATTAGAATTAACAACAATTATAAAGATAACCTAATTGAACCACAATTTCTTAAACTTTGAATTTGTTTATAAATAAAAATTTCATGTATGAAATGTGTCATCAATTGTCTTTTCTATCACACCAAGGAACTTAATGAAAAGCAGTGTGGAAAACCAACAAAAATAAAACAGACCATTGTTGCTACATGTATTACCTCAAACAGAAACAGAGGCTTCTCCTCATCTTCCTTATAATACTCAATGTTGCATGTTACAAGGCCTTGTGGGAAACCTCGCAGAGTGACATGAATTCCTCTGTCGCCAGTCAGCAGCACAATAAAACTGCCAGCAAAATTAAATGTATGTTGTCTCTTCAACTCAGGTATATAACTTGACAATACTGCTTCCATATCATCCTGCAGACTCTTACTGTCTTCTGAATATATAACAAATGAAAAGTATGGGTATTATATGTATGTGAATGTAAAAAAATTGCAATTTTAAGAATAAATCAATACCAATTATGTCAGTTTCCTATAACTCTAGCGTTTCCACTCACATGGCTTACTCATCGCCCTAATGATGGTGGCAGTATGGACCTTTGAAACGTCGGTAACCTTCTACCAGACTACACAGCGCAACAACCCAGAAGACAGAAATTTTCATACTCATCGCCCTAATGATGGTGGCAGTATGGACCTTTGAAACGTCGGTAACCTTCTACCAGACTACACAGCGCAACAACCCAGAAGACAGAAATTTTCATACTCATCGCCCTAATGATGGTGGCAGTATGGACCTTTGAAACGTCGGTAACCTTCTACCAGACTACACAGCGCAACAACCCAGAAGACAGAAATTTTCATACTCATCGCCCTAATGATGGTGGCAGTATGGACCTTTGAAACGTCGGTAACCTTCTACCAGACTACACAGCGCAACAACCCAGAAGACAGAAATTTTCATACTCATCGCCCTAATGATGGTGGCAGTATGGACCTTTGAAACGTCGGTAACCTTCTACCAGACTACACAGCGCAACAACCCAGAAGACAGAAATTTTCATACTCATCGCCCTAATGATGGTGGCAGTATGGACCTTTGAAACGTCGGTAACCTTCTACCAGACTACACAGCGCAACAACCCAGAAGACAGAAATTTTCATACTCATCGCCCTAATGATGGTGGCAGTATGGACCTTTGAAACGTCGGTAACCTTCTACCAGACTACACAGCGCAACAACCCAGAAGACAGAAATTTTCATACTCATCGCCCTAATGATGGTGGCAGTATGGACCTTTGAAACGTCGGTAACCTTCTACCAGACTACACAGCGCAACAACCCGGAAGACAGCCATTTTTCTATGACCATCTTCCTTTGACTGTCTTCGTATGAATATAGAAACTATCCAACCCTATGAAAATTGCATTGCTTACACCAGAATTCAATAAATCCAAAACACTAAGTCCTACATCAACAAATTTCAATGTGGTACTTTGTTTATTTAACAATACTTCCTACTGTTCATATTACGAAGCACTGAATAACAGGGTGAGTAGTGAATAACAAATTATAACAGCTGTGGAAGAATGCAATAATGGTGTAATTTAAAGGCACTACCAGCACATCCATGTCGGGACTGACAGAAACCAGCCAGAATAGCCAAAATTTGAACCCAAGACCTCCTAATTCAATGCAGGAATGATAACCACTTGACTGCCTATGTTTAGTGTGGTACTTGGTTTTTGCTGGAGTACTGTTCTACATTCTTGCATAAAACAATTTTAAATTCATGGGCTGGTAAGTCAGGTTTCAACACCCACACTACAGTTCCACATGATAGCAAAACCATAAAGAACCCTTTCTGATCAGTTGCACTCACTTCACATTATAGAGGCTCTGTTTATGATTGTTACTGTAAGTACCTTGCACAAATAAGTAATAAATGATACATTGTACATGGGCTAGAGTCTTTAACAAAAAGTCTAATTTTGTCATACATGAAATGTATACTTAGTCGTCATTCTTCTTTCAGACAAAATTTGTTAAACATATGGGCTGACACTATCTTGGTATTTTTAATACAAAATCTGTTAACTAGCATAATGAAACTGTCCAGAATATGAATGCCAGTTTTGAGCATAACTGTCCTCTGTTTCTAGCTCACTGTAAATTAAAGTGAATCGGAAAAGTGTTTACTGCAGGTAACTTTTATTAAGTATATTTCTGATACCAAACAATGGTCAAAACAGACACTGCTTTCTACCATTTCTAGATTTGTTTACAAATGACAGCTAATTTGCATTACAAAAAATCAGAAATGTTTTCCTAGTATAATGCTTGCAAATCAGGCATTAAAAGAGTGAAGACTCATACTTAAAGTGTCTGTATTTTCACAAGAGGGCATTTAGTTATTTTGTGTTAAAATAATAAAAGTTTACATGTCATTAGAGAATTTGCTCATTATGGTTATTCCAACTGCCCACCATATTCAGGTAACCTGTAGTCCTCAAGACGGGTGTTCAACCTCCATGTTAAGATGCTTCATACATTCCATCAGTGTTTTCATTTTTAAAGTTGTGGTGCTGTCTGAAACAAAACTTCAGATGAAAAATGTTTTAGACTGCACCACAACTTAAAGTAACTCAACCTCTGTGCCGCATGCAATGCTTTTAACTTCATTACATAAAATGTTTAAGTATTTTAAGTGTGCACTTGACAAGGCATAGGGATAAAACAAGAAGTTCTAGGAAAAAATTATGCCTTCTATATTGTTGTTAATGCTGACAGGGTGCACAATGTTTTCACAGAGTTACAACATGTACCAACAGACATCTACTGTTGTGCTACCAAAGCTACAACAATGTTCTTTCTTTATTTACACATTTTATATTATTCTATCACATCCAAATGAGATATCTTAATAAAAGGTAAAGTAACATAAAGTAAGCTAAATTTAATTTAATTTACATTTATGTTGGATCTAGAAAACACAAGCAAAACAAAGAGTATAAAAACATTTCAGCAGTATAAAATGTTAAGTCAACACATCCAAAAGGCTCAAATATGAGGACACTATTGTAAATCTCATCTAATTTGAGACCTATTACCTGTTCATTGATTTCTAAACTATCTGAAAATCCTTCTAAATTCAGATGGTTAAAACCACCTCAGAAAGTAATGTACAGTGGAAAATTGTTCTAACCTGCACTTGTAAGTTTTGTTGATGTCACAGAGAAATCTAGAAGAACTGTGTTCACGGCCATTGCACACAGAATGTAAAGTTCTTGACTTTATGTGTAATACTGTAAGACTTATAGCTTCTAGTTCAAGCCTAAAAGAAGAAATGAACACTGTTATAACTAAACTTTTACCATTAATTGTATAACACCCTCATTATCGCATAGTAAAAAAACCTTTCTTAGCATATACAGTTCAATAACGATGCTCAGGCAACTAAAAGGTTAATAGGTTTAAAATTGTACTGGTAAAATACCAGATGACATTTTTTGTTGAAATGTATTGCATGTTAATAGTAATAAACGATTACAAAGTAGGTGACAGCTAGTATGAGCAACTTAATTTGGTAGTAAAAATGAAGGAGATGCCAAACAAAGCTCCTGCAATCAAATGGGAATTCAAAAGTCTTGTGAAGATAATGTATCTGAAAATTTTCTTCTGCACAAACATTTAAATGGGTTAAGTGGTTATATTAGAGGTTGCTCGTCTTCCTACCATCCTGCCATTAGTTTTGCTAAGCCAGGTCAACTTAGGTTTACTAAAGAAAGACTAAAAAATCTGCAGATATGCTGCTTTCTTCAGTACAATGAAGAAGCTGGCAAGTTCCAGGGTAACTTAAATGAGTAAATCATCAACTGTGTTCCTATTTTGTGTAGTACTGATTATCACAATCAACTTCAGTTTGACAACAGACTGCAAAAATGATAAAACATACTGTAACAATCTTCATGTCCAAACGTTTTACATATGGCTTTAATATGTAAATTTGTACTTTTTGGTCATTCGAGGAAATAATTAACTGAAATAATAACACTCAATTAACCAACTAATTTAACAGTCGTTGTAGTCATATAGTGAGCAAACCAAGACGAACTGAAACATTTTACAAAACGAAGCAAGATGTTAAGAAACTTCCGATTAAATTAAACAAATGCAGTTTTCCAAACACCAGTCAAATTCTTTATTACATTTGTAACTGGCTACTTCTTCAGTACAGGCAGTCTTTGTAACCACGTGATCATCTATGAAAACATTAAAGGAGAAAATATCTGGATAAAGATTTTGTAATAAGTATGGTTGGTACGTTTCACTTAAAATTCGGCTCATATAAATTCTTTAATCTCTTCGTAAACAGGACGCCGGCAACACATTTCTCATGTTGCTAGGTTACCAAGGGGTGAACATTTGAAAAAAACATAATATCCGTAATTCCCAACTCCAAACCATTTCTCTACATAAACCTGAAACAAGAATTGTAATATACTAATATACAACTACACAAACTAGTGCTTAACCTGAATAAAAATATAGTACAATACTTCACATTAAAATTTATCTCTACAGACACCGGTACCGCAACGCTATCTTTTGCTTTGAGGAACCTTTCAAGACCACAGTGTTCACTCCAAAGACCGCAATGGAGTTCTCAGCAGCAAAAGCACAGATGGGAAAGCCACAGAGGACAAAGGCGATCCACAAGCGCGAATGACGCAGACGCTGACATTTCGATTACAAAGTCCACCGGTTACCACCGGATTTGTCGGGTATCTTCGCTTCCATTGTAATTGTATTGTATGTTGAAAAGTTGCTGCGTACCGCCACCTTTGAATGATGTGTTCAGCGCTGGTGTTGAACCTTCGTGTTCCATAATAATTTCTTCAACAATCATTCTCAAGAAAGGCATAATTCAAATTTTCACCACCATAAATGACTCAAATTTCAGAATACGAATAATGAACTAGGTACTACCAGTAGGATTCCAAACCAGCTACCAAGTTTATAAATAGACAGTGTTTAGCAGTCCTGCTTCATATTTATGATGTCTCTGGTTCAAATCTTGCATTGCAAATCAGTTATCAACAAGGCCTTTTATAATTTTCCTTAGTCCCTCCAGGCAAATTCTAGGGCAAAATTTATAAGTGTTTGTCATTATTATTTATTTAAATTAAATATAATTTAATGTATTGTGAATGCAGGATTCCAGTTTTCATAGCAGTAGGACTTCCAAGAGCAGCTGTAGTAGAAAGAAAACCCCAAATACTTCATTATTCATAAGTATCATGCCAATGCAGGCAATAAAGTGGTATGGAGCTCTCACATTCCTATCTAAACATAGTTCTACAGAAATATGACTTTGCTTATCTTCAATATTGAATATTTGTATAGCTCAACCAGTTAAACAGCTGACTTCAAGATGAATGACCAGGGTACTGTTTCTGGCAGAGCAGAATTTATATCTACTGCATCCAGACTCACACCGTCTTGTATCAAACAAATACCAGACCTCAGCTCTTTCCTCAGACATGAAGTGATTGGATGAAGCTATCACTGACCTTCACATAATGCTGAGTTCTCTAGATGTGCAAAACAGCATTACATCTATGCATTCACCCTACATATCATGGTATGGTGCTTCGACACTGACAATTTTCAGTTACTTCCAGTTTAAGTCTCATGTAAAATAAAGGTTACACTTGAATGAGACAAATCGATATTAATTTTTTTCAACAAATCTCAGTGTACACCCCTTGAACCAAATTCAGTCAAAATCAATTTAGTAACTACTGCTGGGATACTGGGAATGACCCGTTTTTCAAGTGCCTGAGCACTGTGGGTCCCAACTTTTCGTTGGCTCGATCTATAGACATTTGGTAGGACTCCTTGGACGAGGAATCGGCCCGTCGCACAGGACAGCACAACACAGAAAAATGCGGATGAACATCCATGGCTTGAGTGGGATTCGAACCCACAGTCCCAGCGATCAAGCAGCACAAGGCCCACGCGTCAGACCGTGCGGCCACTGCGGACCCCCTTAGTAACTACTGGGAAAAAAACATGAAGATGGACAGACATAACTTCCCAATTATACATTCACTTAACACAGTAACTTATAGTTAATTTTTCAGTATTGAATACAGTATTACTGCATAAAGGAAGAGGAAGAACACTGGATCTATGAAGAAAATGGGTGACTTCAAATCAGTTTCATGATGGGAATTTTCACTCAGAGACATCACATACAATCTCAGGCTTTTATTCTTTCATTCACTTCTTTACCTAATAATACACACACCACTCAAGTTTTATATAACAACTTTCTATCTACATTTCATTAAAATAATACCATAGTTTTAATTCTAGTAATGGCATGTAAAATTCTGTCCAATCAATGCAAAGCCAAAAAGAAAGACTTAACTATTTATCTGGGTTTACACTTGCTTACTGTATAATGATTATAATATATTACAAAAATCATAACCCCACAACTGACTAAAACCTTGCAAAGATATACTTTGGCCATTAGGTTACATAGTTCAATATCTCACACACATACACACAAAAAGCAGTTCACTTTCCTTACTGTATTACAACAAACAGTAGGCCAAAGAAAACCACTGCTTCAAATCATGTATACACATTGCCAACACAATAAATAAATATGTATATTATTATGCCCAAGTATATAACAGAATTATCATCTTCAACTATCACATTTCTTACAACTTCCAATACAGCCATTCATATTTAAATGGCAAACATCCTGTAGGTTCATATGCAACAAAAGGTTATGAAAAAAGATTTCCTCTTTCTTTAGAATGTTGAACTTCTGTTGTTTTAAATATAGGTGCGCTACTATTTAAACCAGTAGTAATTATTTGTTACCCTACAAACAGTGTGTGTGTGTGTATATATATATATAACACACATTTACTTTCAAAAATCATGTAACTTATAGTGAATGATCACTTGACATTTGTCTTGAGGTGCTGCAGGAATTCATAATAAGACACTGCTGATTCAGTACGATCCTCAATTAGTCGGTCAACGAACTTCCCTCGATAACAACTGTCATCCCTGTAATGTACAAATTTAATATAAATAAGTTAATAAATCTACTTGTTGATCACAGAGAAAACCTGAAACCCTGCAGGAAATAAGTATCTATAAAAAATTAATAGAGCCTTTCTTATAATAATATGGATTTATGGACTAGTTCTACAGAAACAAGAGTACTTCCATCATCTCAGCATAAATATAACGTTAACAATTCTTGTGCATTAGCTATCAACGCCTTTAGATTTTAATGTTAATATACATAAAAAAACAGGTAGGACATCCAATATGAAGTTTCATCAAAACCAGGCCAGTGGTTCTTGAATTACAAGATGTCACATCAATATTGACACGATTAAAATTGATTGGTCAGCCGATTATTTAATCCTAGAGAAAGATCTAGAACCCTATGAAAAGCAAACTGTTTTAAAGCAAATTATTTTCAAAACTGAACCAACTAGCAGACAATATTTCCTTGTAAATCAATTTCTGTAATGCACATTTCAGCATAAAGGAATTTTGATATTGCATACTCAGCTGCAATACCAATCAAACAATTATGGGAAAAAAATGATATATTACCTGATCACTTGGAGCATTGTTTGGTAAGGTTTCTCATTCTGTAAGTGATTCACAAAGTTTCGTAGCCTTTCTGACTCTGGGCTTTCTATCTCGGGTAGTTCATACTAAACACAAGAAATAAGCCTTTATAACACTGACAAGAAGAATATTCTCCCATTGTATGCAAAACACATGTATATCAGACAGAAAGATGATCATAAATACTATGATGGTAAGGGTTTGGAAGGAAAATTGCAAGTGCCTACTTCAAGGTATTACAGAGAAACAGCATAAAATGATCAGGATAGCCAGTAAGTCAGCTGAGACTCAAACCAGGTACCTCAAAACAATAAGTCTAGAACATTACCACATCTAAATCTGCTTGGTGGAAATTTACCCATACAAATGGTAGTATATCATATAACTGATCACAGCATGTACAAGGACTTCTGATACTTATAAAGATAGATAATCAACAACCCCAGAAAGTTTTCATCCTGAAAATCACTAACTGAATGTAAATGCCTAACCACCTTACCATTTCTTCTGGTATGTGAGAGAAGCATGGAACACCCAGAACAGCAGTGCAGAACTGACTGCTGATATTGTGACCAACATACATCATCATGTGGTCACCAACATCCATAAGGAATGCTCCATGGGAGTCCAGTTTCTCTGCTGACAAATGGAGATGAGGAGGCTGGGGTACAAGAGTGCCTTCAATATCTACTTCAGCACAACTCTGCAAGACAGAAAACATAAATTAAACACAGAAAGAGATTAGGTTCCATTATTTCCAAATATCACATTATGCACTCCATTTTGGGAAGGCAAGCATTAAAACAATTTTTTATTAACCTTTATCACATGGGGAAAGGTGATTTAAACCCCCATACTACGGGGTTGTTGGCCAACCTTTCACTCCATAGTCAGTGGTTTAGCAGTCACACACATGTAAAGCTGGACGCAAGGACAACAAAGAGTTTACTGACATATTCTTATTCCTCTTCTTTAGCACTACAGCCCTTTCAGTATAGCCTTGGCTTCTCTTGAGATCGATGCCCAGTCTTCCCTATTCCGTGCTTTTCTTCTCCAGCCTCTTACACCCATCTGTTTAAGATCAGACTTCACGTCTTCGATCCACTGGAGTTTCGGTCTTCCTTTCTTTAATTTACCAGGAGGTTTACTATTGATGATCATCTTACATCCTCTATCATCACTCATTCGGAGTATATGTCCAAGCCATTCTATCCTTCTTGCCTTTATTACAGCTACAATATCTGAGCTTTTGAACAGCTTCTCCAGCTCAATATTCATTTCAATTCTCCATAGGCCATTGTCACATATTGGACCAAAAATCTGCCTTAAAATTTTCCTTTCCCAGGACATAAGCATTCTTTCAGCTAGAGATGTTAAAGTCAAGCATTCAGATCCGTATAATACTATAGGTCGTATTATAGTGTACAACCGCACTTTAAGGTTTTGGTGGATATACCTTTTCCTGAGAACTTGGCCTAGAGCATAGTAGCATTTGTTACCCGCAGCAATTCTTGCTTTTATTTCTGTGAGGATGTCATTACAGCTTGCGATCAAGGAGCCTAGATATTTGAAAGACTCCACCCTTTCAAATTCCCTCCCAGCAATCTCTACAAACCCAGGCTCATTGGTTCCACTCGTCTTGTTCAGCATGTACTTGCTTTTGGTGTTATTAATCTCTAGGCCTACATATATAAGATATTAAATAACATTACTTTGGTTTCTACACCACAGCCCTTGCATTTCAATAATGTCGTGCAATATTTCCATGGTAGTAATCATTTCTGTTGGCCTTAAATACCAAATAAATAAAGAGCAGAAGAGTCACTTCTTCTAAATCAGATAACTCTCATATATAGCACAAAATTGATTAAGAGTCATTTAATTGCTAGCATATTTTATTCAATAAACATCTGCAAAAATTCTGCACACAAAATAAATTTACCTTGTCATCCAGATAGTGTACAGGATACATGTCTGGGTAGATGGCTTGGATGAGGTTTGTCAAAGGTAGGGTCTTCATCTGACACATGGCAAACAGACGATCATCCAGCCGTGTACTCTGACCTGTTCTGAAAGCAACCTATAATGAAAACACATAAATATAATGACAAGAACTGAATAATGTACTCTGTGATGACATCAGCCACCAACTGCACATGAGAGTTTCAGAACTAATTTCCAAAATTAAATACCTTGCTTGCTCCATTCGCTCACTCATTTACAATCTTCCTTAAACAGCTGACAGTAACATAGCTGTCAAGAAATGTCCATAATATATGGCATCCAAATATTCATGACCTGTTCAAAAACTTCACCACTGGACCCTTCCCTGATCCAGCTGAATTGATACCCTATTTCTCTAAGATACATTTTAACAGTATCCTTCCACTGATGCCCAGCCTTCCAGTGGTCTTCTGACCAAAATTTTATATGCATTTTTCACAAGAGGATGAGAAAGAGTTAAAAAGTTTCATAAACTGTGAAAGTAAAACATGTAATGCCTAAACAAATACTGATACATGCAACAAAAAATAAGGTCTTACAAAATGAAAATAAAGAAGTGAGCCACATTAAAAACTAGTAAACTATAAAACAGAACACAATTAAATGGTTTGGTAAAGTGAAGTTCCCAAAGACAGACTGCTGTAAATGGCAATGGAATTTAACCAAAGGGAAATACAACCATACCTACGCTGAGGTAACAGTAGGTAGATTAAATGAGACAGGTGGAAAGTAGAAACATGGACAACAGAAACAACAGGCTGGAAACAGTGGCAAGACAGAAGAGGATGAAAAGTTTTTATATCATGTGGAACTCTCACAACATAACACAAGATGTGTTATGCACTAAAAAATAAAGCAAACTAATCCCTGTTTTTTTCAAAAGACGTAAGTATTAAATTGTCATACTCACATATTTAAGGAGTGCTAATATATAGAGAGGCAGCAACTGAAGACTGCTGGGAGTGAGCAAACTGGTAGGACCTCCACTGGATTGTATCAACTTATATGCAGACAGAACATCAACAGCCACATTAATAAATGCATCCCTGGCATCTGAGAGTGAGGACGTATGTGATCTGTCAACAGCTGAAAATATTCCGTAAGTAAACATTAGATCAACTGCAAAACAAAATTTTAATATTAACTGTAAAGTGCCCACTGATTTTGAATAAAAGTTGACAGACGTAACTTTAATAAATTCTGTTCCTCACATTTTCTGTCTTATATACTTTTAGGTTCTCTGTATACAGAATGAGAGAGAACCTTAGGAGTAGGGTAACAAACATTTTAGTTTTGTTCCACATAAATCTCTGACTCATACTTTAGAATTCTGCAGACACACTTTTAAACATCTTATGTTTATAATACAAATACACTAATTTCCTTATTATTTCAAATGGATAAATATAAATACTGTGCATCTCAGTGAAATTACAGAACAGAAAGATCTTACAAAGAACAGCAGTTTACCCATTTTTGCAAGCAGTCCAACTATACACTGCTGATCAGCAGAATATAAAATATCACTTAAGTTAGCAGCAACCGGCAAACAGAGCGTATGCACCCGAATTCGGCGTTCCCCTGAAAATACATATTTAAATAAAACACATATTATAAATTCACCACTGACTTTTCATAAACAAATAAAAACTGTAACTTTCAAAACAATCAATCTTAATATGCAATTTTTAATTATCAACATCAAAGTAAACAATTTAAGAATTTTATGCTCACTAATATAACTCAGAATACTAAAAAAACACCTCAACATTAAAAAGTTTTATATGGGCATGACAAATCTCCCACACTGAGGGAAGATAAGACTGGCATTTCTTTAAACCTAAGAAATATAAAGTAACAAAGAAATGGAGAAAATTACATAAGAAGGTACTTTACAGTTCATATTCATTGTGTATGATTGTTTGGATAATTAATCCTCAGAGGTAAATGACCCACACTGAGAAGATGACTATTCATTTCCATTTAGTTAATCAGTGGAGCTTCATCTCAAATCCACCAAACACCTCCATGGTGAGGTGATTAAGAACAAGAACAACTTTACCTAAATTTAATTCAACAAGGATGAGAACAGTGGGGCAAGCACCAGGAACACAAGAAATGTAAACAAACAAATTTTGCTTGCAAAATGCCAGAAAATGGCAATATTTGGGAGATATGTATTTCACTTCTTGCTAGGCAGATATAAAATACTGTCTGCTAAAACTGTCTTTGAAAGAAAGACTACGGTACAACTATCTGAAGACATTTTTTTAATTATTAGAATAAAAATATTATGGATATAAACAAGAGACATGACAATAACTGTGAAGGAGAACACTCAAGTGTGAATTTCTTTGGATGTATTTAACTGTACTTACATAAAGATATAGTAATTTCATACCTTTGCTTGAAGTATACAAAAGAGCTGCTTGGAAGCAGACATTCTGCAAATCAGACAGGCTTTCTTCAACAGACACTTGCATACCAAACCCAGCATCAGGATTCACATTTGGCAAAGACAATAAGTCTGTTGACCTTACAAAGAAATTGCCATGGAACGTATGTATTGCCAAACCCCTGAAATGACACAATGTAAAAATCAATATATTATCTTGAAATTTTCATTATACCAGCATCCTAAAATACACAATTAAAAACAAGATGAATCAAACATCACAAATCAAACTTATGGCTGAGTTCACTGGTATATTTTTAGGTTAACAACACTGCATATGTTAGTGTTAAATGAGATGTATGAGTAAAAATGATCACAAATGGTGGGCATGTAAGGTTTTCAAAGAAGGCAGTAATCATCTATGTGTTTGGACTGTTGTAAAACCATGAAGATCTCAATTAGCAGAGTGGGTATCCTGGCCAAATATAATTCTCTTACTTCCATGACAATTTGCATTGTCCACATGGGAAATAAACATTGAAGACTAAAAAAGAAACTTTCACTTGTATTCTGTTAGTTCTACATTTCACTCTGTTGGCAAACTCATACCTGCTGCATCTTATCCTCATAACAGCTTCGAAGCCAATCTTCCTGGTGAGGTACCGCCTAAAAGAACGCTTAAAACTATCTGACAGTACTGTGTCAGATGCCTTGAAGAGTGGGAAGTGGAAGATACAACCTCCTGAGAATCGTGATATACCCGCTAGAAAAATGGAAGAATTCATAGTAAGCAATTTATTACAAATAAAGTATGGTATAGTCTAAAAATATATTCTGATCAAATTAAGAGCCTTACTAACAACAATTGAAGCATTAACTATAGTTTTTTTTATTAACTTATGCACTTGGTTGGTTATTCTGACAGAATATAACCAATGCAGGAAATCATTCCAAACTTTTTGTAATATGGCTGTTCAAGTAATACGGTGGTTTCAAAAATCCAGTTAGAGGTGTGTGAGCAGCTAAAAAATATAAGCTGAATTCAAAGCTTCATATGGTTCGGGCTTGGCTCATGTTTTAAAATATTGAACATAAATTTTCAAACCTGAGTTTAAATATTATATCACAGCAAGTATGTTACAGTCCACATTATTTTTATTCCCATAACATAATACCCCCATTGCACAATATGACATGATCAACTAACTCTGATCAACCTTGGCCTTCATCTTATTTACTGAAATGCACATGCATAAGTGCACCGAAAAGAGCAAGACCTATGATCCTCAAGATTTAATCTAGATAGACAAATGTTGCCAAATCATATACAGTGAAACCTCGATGCATCGTTTTCGGCGGGGGTGGGAAATAAAAACGATGAATGCGGGAAAGCATTAAAAATTTAAAAAAAAACAATGTTTCTCTTTCAAAGTTACTTCTTTTTACCAAAAAAGTCTTTAATGGACAACTGGTTTGTTGAAACTTTACGTTTTAGACCAAACAGAGCACTTTCCACGTTCAAAATGTTTTCTTCGTCACGTTCACTAATATTAAGCGCATAAAAGAACGACTTCACTTTCACCAATGCAGCGTGTACTTCGGCAAAACTCGGCAAAGCTTCGGGCGCGCATTCGTCGTCTTCCTCTTCCTCACCACTCCAACCCC
>NW_019060399.1:560408-576171 GCF_000696155.1 Zootermopsis nevadensis | reverse complement strand
ATTCCAAAAACATTGTGCGTCTTTCGGTATTAATTTATCTCTAAACCCAGCATTTTAAATTCTCAGAAACGATCATTGCGGGAAAATTGTTGGCCGGGACTAAGATTTTTGAACGATCGATGCGATAAAACGATAGTTCGAGGAACGATAGAAGCGGGAAAATGTAACATTATTTTATATGGGATGTATTCGGGACCGAACAAAACGGACAATGCATCCGGGAAAACGATAGTTCCGGGAACGATGGATAGAGGTTTCACTGTAATTTTAAAAAAGTTTCCAGAGATAAGTCTCTTTACAGATGATCTGAGAGGGTCATAAGAAACAATTTATTTATGGATTATTTAACAATGCTGTCAGTAGCTAAGATTATACAGCTTCAAATGATAAGATTAATAATGAAATTAAAGGATTTGGAAACAATCATGGCCTCATTTATGGCACTAAGCTGGAATTTGCCTAGAGATATTGAGAAAAGACATAAACTTCAGAATATGATCTCTGGGCCAACATTTAAACCCAGGACCTTCTAAATGTAAACCAGGAGTGCCAACCTCTGGACAACTAAGCTTGGTCATAAAAATGGTACAATCTAGAATGTTTACCAATAAAAAGAATCATTAAGTATGTTTAATATGAGACTTTCATCACAGTGGAACTTACAAAGTGTGGCCAGATCACTGTACTGGCTGTTGATAAGGAAAAGATCGACAGCAACTTGCTGTCCTGAGCAATCAAGAGCTAGCCGCTTGTAGAAATCAGTGGCAGGATTAAGATGTGGTGCCTCTTTACCAGCACGTTGGCTTGGATCTTCACGAACAGTAAGTAACCCAGGTCCATGGTTGGGCAAACAGGACTGGAATACCGTCACTCGGCCACCAGTTGGTGCCTGAAATGTAACAATAGTTTCCACTGTCAGTTTCTGGAAATGAAAGAAAAAACTTGAAAAAGTGAATTATAATATTTGTTATGAAGTTCTAAAATGTGACTGAATGTTGGACATAATTTAAACACTTGATGGCCAGTGATTTTACTGACACTGTGAGCAGATCTTCCATCAACTCATGTAATAAGACTTCCTTCTGTGTAACTAAGTGCATCCAGTGATTTGCACATAGCAACAGGGATTATGCAGTAAATAACTGTATTCTCTCATACATGTTACATCTAACCCACTGGTTTTTACTGTCTACAGAAAAGTAAATATGGAACTTACCATCAGTTTATAAGCAGCCTGCAGCGCTGGCCCTAGAGATGAATTTGTATCATGTGAATTGAGGAATATTGTTGGCAACTGCTTCAGGAGATCCTTCACTAGCTCTCGACTTTCAGCAAAGTTTACCAACAAATTGTCAGGACATGGCAAGAACACATCTATAAAATAATAATAATAATAAAAAAAAATGAAATAAGAAAGAGGAACAAATATTTTAAGTCTACAGTACAGTAACTCCTTGTCCAAGATTGCTCACAAGCCACGCGCAATTCTTTAAGTCACACATTCAATTTTTTATTAATAATAGCCAGAACACTATTTATAAGTAGTTTCATTTCCATTAAATATTTAAATGATTAGAGTATGTTAAATATACTTTAGGCCATAATGGAAAAATCAGCGCTTCTCCATATTGTAATCTGTTACCTTGCATAAAGTAAATAAAATAATAAAAGGCATATAAACTAGCATAGCAGTCAAGAATATTTAAAATCTCTCTCTGGCATCAACAAAAAATTTAATTTTTAAAGCAGCTCTCCAAAAAGTATATTTTTTTTAAAGAATATCACAAAAATGGTTCCTCTGCTTTGAAAACTTGTCAATCCCTACCTTAGGTTATTCCAAAGAATCTGTTCAATTCTAAGTTCTTCTGAAAGTTTTGTAACACAAAACATCTGATGGTGAAAACCTACAATCCTACACCCAATCATCAAGCTGGGGGACCATCCCTTTTTAGCTGTCTACAATAGTTTACTTAATATATTCACAACCACCCTTAATTTATGGAAGCCACTGCTTCCATACACTCAGAATATGTGATGGAGTGTTGAAAAGGGGCCCACTTAGATGACTAAAGAAATGACAGAAGAATAACAATAAGATAGATCAGGATCATGATCAATGCCAGATTTCAGGATTAGCAGTGTTGCACCTTTAGGTACTGATGCCAATGTTTATAAGTTTTTCAATCAGTCAAGAAAGATACCTGTAGTAAAAGGTCATATCAACGCTAATAGCACACCTTCAGTATCCACAACAATCATCTGCTGAGGCTGGTTCAGTCCCTCTGCAAGATTATAGAAATGAATGCTACTGTCATATGTGATGAATCCTATTTGTGTCCTGCCATCGCCAGGCAATTTATCCAACTCTTCTAGTAAAATGTCACAGAACATGCGAAGATAACCACATTCAACTCCTAGCCTAGATACATCTAACAGGAACAGGTATACAGCTGGTTGTGGTGGTCGGAGCTGAAACAGAATAAAAAATTATCCATTTACTCAGCTGCAAAACTAAGTGAATACACTTTAATATCAAAAGATATAAAAGCAATATAGGTCTTGGCTGTTACAAAACAATTAAGGTTTTTGCAGCTGGAGTTCAATGTGTAACTTTGGTTTTCAGGAATGAGGTGCATTGAATGTTGAGAATTATCCAGCATTTCAACAAAACATTGTAGCTGCTCTGATTTCTACAAATCATAATTAAGAATATTTGATACAAGTATTTGTGCATTTGGAAGACTTCTTAATATAATGTATAAAAAAAATATACCATGCAAAGTCTTCAATCACATTTTTCAAATAAGTAATACAACTTACCATATATTCTGATGGAGCTATATATTCAATGGTAGAAGATTTAATTTCTGGTCTTCTAGTGGGATCACCATATGTTTTGGTCACTGGATCATACTGGAATTCTTCAGGAACTGTAAATACAAAAACATAAATTCATGTGGTATATGGCATTCTCTATTCTGCTTTGTAACAACTGTAAGAGAAGACACAGGATGGAAAATATTCCCAATCAAGAGACTTTCACATTATTTAGCATACTCAGTACCACATTTAGTAGCTCTGAGATATAACTGTCATTATATAAAGTATTATATGCCTAACAAGGGCTATGCAGACATCATATGTTCTTATTAACTGGACTTTTTATAACCCTTTTCATCATATATGTTCCATTATATTACATCAATTAGCTAACTCACACAAAACAAATTCTTCTGCTCTGACTAGTTTGACACAAAATAAAATGCTTACCTGAACTGGGTCACTAAATTCTGTCAGCAACATTTTCAATCTCTTATGTTTTAATTTTTTTTTTTTTAAAGTAAAATGGCAGCTCTAATATGAAATTCCATCGAAATATATTAATATGCCACAATAATTTTCTGAAGGTTCAAACTTGGTACTTAATAAAAAAATAAACCCCAAATTAAGTGAACTGAGCTCACATGAAGTTGTTTATTATTATTGTTGCTGTTGTTAAAACTTTTCAGTACATCACTACTATGACAGTCAAAAGTTTGAGCTGAATTTCACAGTGAATACTTTAAGCAAGAACACAGGTGACAATACTCTTTAAGAAGAATGTACAAACACTCTTAGAAAGTGGCATTAAAACGTCTTGTTTACGCATGACATGTTCAAGCACAGACTATTATTCTGATGGCACATACATAATAATTATTATATTAGTAATTTACTTGATATCGGTAGTCTATATGCAAATACTGTTTAAGACATATAACATATGTACTTTATAGATACCTACAAATCTTTATTCAGGAGTTTTCACATTGAATGTCAGAAATGAGTAATAGCACTTCTACTTCATATTCATGAGGGCCTGCGATTCAAATATTAGCCTGGAGATTGGGTATCCTGTAACTCGTTATTTTCCTCAGTCTCTCCATCAAATGCTGGGATAGTACCTTAAATTAGGCCACAACTCCTTCCTTCCATATCATTTCCCACTCATTATTCATTAATTATCCCATCATTTGATACTATATAGTCTGAAATACTTAAAGTGCTATTAAATAAACCATAACTAAATATGTACAAGACAATTTTTTTATGGTAGACCTTAATGTGAAAGAAACATAGCAATATATATAACAGAAGTAACACATATCAAGTTTAAAATTTGTCAAATGACTTGAAAGGTGTTACAGACATTTATTTTAAGCCCTATGTAGATGACTTTTTTAAAATAAAATCTCATCTGGCACAGTTAATGAAGGCCACGTCCACAGTAATGACTTTCATCACAATCAGTTCCAGTTTGGGCATTGTTACTTGCAGACAGAAGGACTAATACAACAGAACTAACAGGTACTTTATGAAATGTGCATTATAGTATATGAGAATATATGACATCTAAATTTACCTAAGAAGCTATAATTTCAAGTAACAAAATCAGCTGTTTCAGCATACTAATAAAGACAAGTTTAGACATACGTTCATTGACTCTGAAGCATAAGTTGCATTTCCATCTCTTGTGATCAACAAAATAGACAAACGGGTTGATGTATGTTCTGCATGACCGGCATCGCACAATGGTACTACACTGGATAACAGGCAAGTTCTGAAATATGAAATACAATATAAATATCCTGCTATTGCACAGCTGCAAATGTATAAAACAGATTCTGATTATACTATATCAGGGGTCACAAACCTTTGTTGTATGAAGGGCTACTAGGAGTTTATAATTTATAGCAGGAACCATTGTGAATCTATTGAAAATAAAGACACATACTGAAATGATGAAATTACTACTGTGTTCTCACATCTGCTACACTAACTGGCTCAAGAGGAAATATAACTGTGTGACAAATTATCAGACAATGATAAAGTTAAACACTTAAAACTCTTTACAAACATAATAAAATTTTCATGGGCACCCCAAAACACTTTTGAGGGCACCAAGATGCCTGGCAATCCCTGGCCTATAACATTTGATGATATGAAAGTCCAATTACAGTCAAAGGCAACATCAGCCATAAACCTTGAGGTACAGGTAAAAATATGACTACAAATCATTACTAAAATCTTCAGCAGTCTTCATCTAATACCATTCTTACAGTACCAAGACAGACACTACAAAGACTTCCAAAAAAACAATGTTGTTATGTAACACAGACATTATTTAGAAGTTTCAACTACTGTACTTTTGACCTGCCTCTTTCTGGCCCTGCTTACCAAATTAGTAACGTTATGTGTAAGTGATTAGCACTTCTGCTACATATATGGGACATTCTGGGTTCAATTCTATGCTCAGAGGCTGCAAATTCCTTCAGCCTCTCCAAGCAAATACAGATCTTACCTTAATGTATGTCACAACCTCTTCCTTTCAAATTCAACATTCACAATCACCATCCCAATCAATACTATATAATCTATGCAGATGATACATGGTTAAATAAAGCAAGAAATGAACTTCCTAACTCAACACAGTTCTGCTCAAAATATTACTAACAAGTTATTATTCAATCTTAAAATTTCTAAATAAATTTATAGTCTGTCATATACAAGTTACAAATTGCTGAAGATGGGGTAAGACTCCCTGATTTTATACTTACATACGTTACATTCATTTATATATCTTGTATCACCAGTCTCTATAAAACAATTTCATTGTTTTATATCCTTAGTCTGCATATCAGCATTTACCATTTCTGCTGTATTACATGTCATTATCAAAATGATGTTCCCCCTGTCAGAGATTGAACCCCACTCATCCAGGTTAACTAAAAATATATTATAACAAAATACTTACATTTAAATCCTTAAAGGGATGAATAAGAATTCCTAATGGCAATCTTGACTTTTGCAAAAGAGAATTTGTTCCTGGAACTTTTGTTAAAGTACATCTAAAAATTCTGAAACAGAAAAGAACATTAAAGTATAAACAGAATCACTATCTCAATTCACAATCTTCAACACCACCACAAACATCTCAATTCATCCATATACCTTCCAGAATTTTCAAAACATTTTCTAAGACTCACTGTACTATTAATAATCACTGATAACAGGTAATGAGATTCAGTAAAATTCTATCAGCATATTTCTTATTAGAAAGTGGTGGTAGGTAGTGAAAAGGAAATGGGTGGCCCATGGGGCTAAAAGGAAGAAAGCAATCGAGGAGGAAGTAATAATAGTACTTACTCAGGACTACAATTAACACTATTTAAGAACTCCTGATGTAATCTAACTTTTGGTACTTCAACTTTTCCTGTAGGCAAAACATTTCTATTTTGAAGGAGATCAATACTTTCCATTCCCTGAAAAATAACAACAAACATGAGTAATTCATGAAAACGTTTGAATCCAAGTTATTTACTAAAACTTGCGACTTAGATGTAATACAAAACATGGGACTAAATCATGAGCTTGTACTCCTACATACCCAGAGTTTGTTGAAACCCATCTGTGTAACAGACAACCCTGACATCTGTGATGTTGGAATATCTCCACTAGTTTGGCCCCTCTGCTGGTATGTTTGCTAGAAGGAATTTTAAAAATATGAAATAATAAAAGTCAAAACTCAATACAGTAAAAGAATACAAACCTTAGAAATAACATAAAAATAAGAAATATTCTAAATCTGACAAACAGTAACTTTGTACTACAGAAATGTTCCATTCCTATATAAGAATTTTTGTTTGTGGTAAATGTTGGCACTGCAGAATATACCTCTAAGCCTAGCATATGTTAGTGGACTGTCCTTCATATATACCTAAACACTAGTAATTTAATATGCCACAGAACAGCAACATTTCATGAAGAGTTTGTAACTTTCCAAAAACCACTGGCATAGGCAGTTCACTTTGGAAAGATTTTATAAACTATACTTAAAACAAATGGACCACTTTTTCATTATAAATAATGAAGACACTTAAACAGTGTTATGTAAGATTGGCAAGCATGAATGACCATGTTGCTGAAGCGACTCTATAAACTCACTACCAACACCAATCATTTATGTAGTCTTCCTTTGTGTTTTGGGATGTTTACAGCTGACCAATCATTGACTAAGACCAGATGCCAAAATGGAGTATGCATCAAGCTTCCCTACGTAACTCTTGCTGTAGGACATTTTTGGTAAAACATAAATACCAATATTGGAATATTTATTACACTACACTCAAACAGATATTTCTCCATTAACTTGGTTGCATTCCAAAAACTGAAAAATTTCATTGAAAGGATATCTTATTGAAAATATTCAGCACAATATGAAAGCAATAATAATAACTTTCAGAAAACTATTTCCAGGCATGGCAGATATTTGAACATGTATACAGTCAGAAGAAGAGTACTACGAAGGTGACTACACCCACTAAGTGATATTAAAAAGTTTACGGTGGAACCACAGTTCCAGAGAATCTGATGTAAATACGTCTCTGTAATGTAATGTAATGTAATAATTTTTATATAAGACAAGTATTTGTGATATTCTAAAAAGTTTTTACCAGCACAAAATTATCTAGTGTATGACACATTTCTTCTACAAGCGATTCACAGCTCAGCTCTTTCCACAATAACGAAAGCGGATTGTTGACGGCAGTAATGTAACACAACAATGCCGAGTGAACAGATGATGCAACAATTAGTTTCTTAGGTAACAACAATGCACAGAGGAGTTCATATAAAAGCTGACCATTGTTGTCGGTCCATATTTACACACTGTTGATATGGATCTTACACAACTTCATTACGCTTTTTTGCCGAATGACCCTTCCGCATAGACGTATTTATGTCAAAAAATGTTTACAGAATCAGTCTGCTTACTTGCTGAAGGGCCTCAAATTACAACAGGGAAATCCTATCCTCAAAACATGTACCAAAAAAATTAACTTTAGTTCATTTTAAATACCTGTATTTTCAAACAATGGTACATACTTCATGAATGCTAACCACAATGCAATACTTTAATATCATCAATGTTAGGCCACAAAAGTGAAACTAGAACAGCATAACTTAATTCCACATTGGTATGAGGGACAAATTAATGGACAACAAAACTACACTACATACAGGTTTAGCATTTGTTTTGAAATATCACCACCTTGCTTCCAGAAAATAACTCACCTGCTGAGGGTAACGTCTCCCAAAATGATGGCCACTATCATACTGAGCTGTACCCTGTTGAGGATGTACTGGAAACTGATTAGGCATTGGAGGCTGTGGATAGCCCATGCTAGGAGGTTTCTGAGCATCTCCAGTAACTGATGGGATTCCTGGCTGTATCTGGGAGGTGCCCTTATGAGACAGAATTCCAGGCTGGGTCATGTGTTGACCCATAAGTGATGGCTGCATTGATTGCTGGGCTGTATTTGTACCAACTGGTGGACCTGGCATTGGTAACATACCAAAAGCTGGCCCTGACTGGCTACATGGTTTGTTCAACAACTGGTTTGGTACAAAGCTTTGAGCATTTGTCCTTGGCACAGGAGAAGACATAGTAGAATTCTGGCCTTGTATACTTTGGTGTGGCAATCCTGTACCCTGTCGAGACAATAGCTGATGCTGCAGTGGTGGGCCACTGATAACGCTAGTTGTTATCTGCGTGTAAGGAGGAGCATAGCTTACTCCTGCCAACAAGTTCTGTGGGGGTCCTGATCTTCCATCAAAATTCTGTTGATTAGAATTTGATTCTAAATTTTGTGGATGAATATTTGGAGGCAAATGACTAGTCCCTAACCTTTGTTGTTGATTACTTCGATTAAATTGTGAAGGAATGTTCTGTGAAACAACATTTTGAGAAATCACTTCTTGGGAGTAACCGGTTTCAAGGGGTGCTACCTGATGTGAGCTTGATGTCATGGTGTGATTACTCCACTCAGCTGCAGAAAATGAACAATCTGATGTTAACAGAGGGCTTGAAGCATTCTGTAGTCCAACTACTGATTTTGCCTGGCCAGAATTTTGGGTGACAGGAGATGGTGGAATTACTGGTGCATTATAAACTGAAGACACAGAATGTCCTACAGGATGCTGTATAATCCTGCGTTGGGAAGTATTTAAAACCATTCCTGGGGAATCTCTCTTTGATGAAGTATTCAACACTGGAGGTGTTGTTGAGTGCTGATATGGATGACTTCTCTGATGTGGATGTTGAGTATTGGTCATGGTAAGATTTGGTGATGAACTGGAAAGATTCTCACCATGGCGATCAGAAGGAATGGGTGAAGGGTCTCTTGAAGAATGTGAAGATAAGCTGCCTGAAACAAGATAAAGAATCTTTTTGTTGGCGTGATATTTCACCGGAAGTTTTTTCATGTTTTTGAAACAACGCGGTTTTCGTGATTTTCCAACTACAATCGGAACCCGTTTGTCACTACCGTCACTGTTAACACACAGAAGAACAGTAATTCGGTGTTTTGCACGTATTCCCCCGTGGCAAGATTCACCTTTCAATGCCAGAGTCCTATCCGGGAGGGCGTTGTAGAAAAGTCCGGTCTCATCCGCATTATAAATGTCCCGCGGCTCATATCCCTCCAGCAGTGTTGGCAGTCTCTCGAGCCACAGCTCCGTTATTTCCACATCCACAGCAGCACTTTCGCCTTTCCTTTGTCCTTGTAATAAAAGCATTTGTGAAGAAATTCACACTGCACATGCCATCTGGCATCGCTGGAACGAAATATGAGTGCACCCTAATTAAAATCGTAAAATTTCTGACAATGAGCATCGCCATTCACTCCAACTATCACCCCTGCACCGCTGACCCTCATTCCAAAAGAATGTGCTGGTTGGGCGACATAACAGGTTACCGCTACTGTGTATTCCAAAAACATTGTGCGTCTTTCGGTATTAATTTATCTCAAAACCCAGCATTTTAATTTCTCAGAAACGATCATTGCGGGAAAATTGTTGGCCGGGACTAAGATTTTTGAACGATCGATGCGATAAAACGATAGTTCGAGGAACGATAGAAGCGGGAAAATGTAACATTATTTTATATGGGATGTATTCGGGACCGAACAAAACGGACGATGCATCCGGGAAAACGATAGTTCCGGGAACGATGGATAGAGGTTTCACTGTAATCACAATTTATACTTAGGATAGCCAGTCTGCAAGCCAAAATTTAAACTCAAGATAACCAAAGATAAAGCACAAGTACTCAGTCACAATATTCAATATTTATATTTGTTATTGCAATTCTCAGATAATTAAGTGTTCAAATATTTTCCTGAGTAATATGGGAAAACACAAGTTACATGAGTAAAGAGAATGATCACAGATGAGTTTTCAAATAGTTCCTCAGAGCAATATGTCATATACAAGACTAGAGTTTCTGAAACAGAGTGCACCATCACTTTGAAGTAAAACGTGCTCCTGTGAATTTAATAACAAATCACAAAGTATGGTAATAGCAGTGTGATCTTGTGTGGTCCATAACACTAGGTTAAAGCTAATAACTTCTTCTCCAGACTGTTTATGTCATCATGTTTGCCTTCAGAGCAATAACAAATGAGAAAAGGAATAATCAGGAGTGATTCTCTGATATTTTAATGGTGTAGAAAATCTTTTGTTCATTATTGTAGTAGCAAACCCTTGACTGAAGTCACTGGCACTGAAAGTTACACAAAGATTACCACTCTAGATGGAAAATGTTAATAACATATGTTCATTAAAACTGATAAGTTATGAGGATGCAATACTGAGTATAAACAATGTTTAGAAGTTTACATGGAGGTATATATGGTAGTCCACATTCACTGTAGCATAGCTTAGCCCCATACCACAGCAATAAAAACTATAGACATTTTGGATAAACTTGCTACTTCTATTTTCAGGTCTAAAGTGACAAGAAAATTGTGCTGGAGGGTTACTACAAGAATATAACAGATTGTCACAAGACAGGTTTGACCAAACACAAATACTGACAGCTTAATTTTGGACTAATCATAACTCATGACAGTCTGTTATGTTCTTTATTTGTATATACTTACTTATAATTAATTGAATGACACTGGAAATAGCTCAGATTACACAGGGCCAAATTACAGGGAAATTAGAGAAAAATGAATTGGAAAAGAAGCATAAAAAATGGTCTTGGCTTATTTCAAGGTACTTTCCTGGAATTCTCCTGGAGGAACTGAGGAAACCCACAACAACCTCAGTCAGAACAGTTAAGGAATGAGATGTGAACTGAGAATCTCCCAAAATAATGCAAGCGTGCTAACCATTAGACAGTGACATGAGATATGAGGTTCTCATGGAAGTGAAATTTCTGGGTTGCAATGCCATGTGGACTTGTAGGTAGACACCAACATTATGGAGAAACATACTGTCTCCTATAATGTTGTTATCTACAAACATTTCAGGAGACAGTATGTTTCTCCAAAATGTTATCATCTAGTTGAGTCTATAGAGTGTTGCAGTTTCATTTGTAATTTTGTCTAAGCAGGCATAGCCCTCGACATGTCTTAAAAATTTCACTTCTGCTGTTATAATTTATCAAAATTTTTATTATCTTCAACCTAAGTTTCATTTCCACAACAAAGCATGGCAACTATTACTGCTTTATAAAAAAATTAACTTTGTTTCTTTCCTTCTTATCACTTAATGTTATATTTAACATTTAATTCATTCCACAATATCAAAATACTTTGTATATTTTTTAAGAAATGTGTAAGGTGGAGGTTAATTTTTAACAAACCTGGATGGCTGTAACTGGATGGAGTTGGTGTTCCATTAGATGTAATAGAAGTGGCTACATTAATTCCAGCTGGAGAAGGTCTGGGTTTCACAGCATGTGGGAAGGTTGGAGGGCGATTCCACTGAGGTGGCTGTCCATTGGGAATAAGACTAGGCTGTGGTGGAACCACAACAGGAATTCCTTGTGCTGTGAACAATCACAAGATTTCCCTTGTAAACAAACAAACTTCCACTTATTCTAAAACAGATTGAAGTGAGATACAGCACACAAGCTAGACTTGGCATGCACAAAATTAGATTCAGCCTGTACATGATAATATTCAACATTGTTAATATATAAATTTTCAGGTTTTTTTTATACAGTACAGTATAAGTATTGAACAAAAGAAGAGAAAACTTCAGATTCTGGTATAGGTTCAAGTTTTGGGGTCCCTCATATATGCATCTATAGTACTATTTTCATTTACCATACCTACAACTGTCTGTAAGACACTTGGGTGGTGTCTATTCAAGTTTTGGTTCAATATGTGTCTACACACCACTAACAGTTAAGAATATTATGTGTCTCAATAAACAATAAAATTATTTGTAGGCTTTTAAATACCATATCTAACAGTGCATATCCAGATGACTAACAACAAAAATATAAAAATATGAGAAGACTATCTGCACATAGCAAGAATATGTAGGTGCATAGGATTTGAGGTTCTAATGGAAGTGAGTACAACGATGACTCAGTGCCTTGTAGTCTGCTACAAGTTTACAAACGTTTCTGAGGTCCTTGCTGCATCCATCAACACCGTCTTCTGGGTTGTAGAAGTCAGCAAACATTTCAGAGGTCCTTCAAGGAGATGATGATGAAGGCAGTCAAATATCTACAAAACATTGGTAAACTTCTACCAAACTACAGTGCTACAACCCAGAGGACAGTCATCATATTAAAACATGTAACTACTACCTGGCTAGACTTTTACCTGCAGAAGGTGCCAAGACATTGGAATATCCACTTGGTTGGGCCATTTGTTATGTTGTATTGAGACCTGTAACTGTTAATATTCAGTGCTTATAAGTTGTTCAGGTTGTAATAAATACTAAAATGGGTCAAGGTTAGTGTTATAAAAGTGCGATAAAAATTTAAGTAGAAATAATGACTGATAAACCACTTAGCAGGCTCTTATTTAGGTACCTATATGGTTAGTACTGAACATTTTTGTTTACAGGTACTGAATCGTACAACTCCTGAACCTGAGCTGGTACAGTAAAATTGCCATACGACAAAAGCGCGCAGCTGACCTCGAAATTGGTTAAGTGTTGCTCATTTCGGCTCCTCTCATTAAAGTAGCCAAAATCTGAGCCATGACGAACCTTAGCATTCCACGTCACTTCAATCAAGTACATCTGTGAAAGAAGCTGTATCAAAACATATGCAGCTGTATTCGGCGTTAAATATTCTTAGTTCTTTTTTGCATATCATCGTTAATCAGACTGTCTTAAAGATCACTTATGGATTATTTCAAATCAATTCTCACAAACCGTTCCAACATTATTACCTTACAATTTATTTACATACCCAAGTGTCCACAAGTTCGACTTAAAACTCGTGTTATGCTTCAATTTTCACGTTTTCGCTCATCACGACACATATGATATGACTTGTAATCGGAAGTTGTCACATATTACGTGGCACCGCTCCCACAGTCCATTGCACGGATTGCGAGCATCTTTTGTCGGTTCTTGGTCTTGTAGCTCTATATTGTCGTATGTAGTATTTAGTATTTAAATAACAATCCATACAAATATATTTTAACATAATTATTACTTTGAAATTATTTTATAGGCATTCTGACATGGCACGTAATTTCTACGAGGTGTCTGTTCTTACTAATATCTCTTACTACATTTTCGTGGATGCCTTATGGTTTGAGTTCTCTTGGGATCTTCTGCAGGATGAATTACTATTCAGACCTATTATGTTATTACATTAAATATACCAAACACTGAGAAGCTATTCATGTCTTGCATGCCAGTATTTGACAATTCAACCAGTCAAAGATTTAGTGTTAATGATAATGGCAAGTCCCTATATTTTCCACTATCGAGGGGCAGCCAGCATGTTCCTCTGAAATGTTTGTGTATAACCAGAATATTACATGGTACAATAACCCATAAGACCACACTCCAAATTCACACTACTGTTAAAACCTCAAAACATGATATAATTCTCAAATTATTTATCCTGGAATTAGTCCAGTGCTGTAACAGAAATAAGTTCACTTTCAGTGTACATGAATGAAACAGCAATATCAAAATTATATGTTAACCTTTAAAGGCCCAGCATGTATTTTAGGCCATGACACTGGCATTCCTCCTTGGCTCACCATACACTCAGACATGGTACACATCGCAACATGTGACATGGCTTTGTGATTATCATATTAGGTTCTAATCCATGAAAACAACGTCAGTGTACTCTAGAAGTATGCTGTTTAGTAAAAATAAATACACGTAAGAAAGAAAGTTGTAAATTATGCAGAATGTGGTTGTCTGGACACAAACATGGCCATGTATGTCAATCACAGACATTTACAGAGTGAAAGATAAAGATTTATATCACTCTAAGGTATAACAGGGCTGCTGAATATAAAAAATAAATGATTACAAGAAATAATATTGCCAAAAAAAGTGACAAAAACAAATATAAATATGTCTATGCAAATAATTGAATTAATGTTTTGGTCTCTACTTCACAGCTTACAGAACATTGAATGAGAAGGGAAAATGTTCATACATGGTGAGTTGGTAGATGTTTGGAAGGAGGCAACGTGGTCTGATTAGATTCTGATCATGAATGTTGAACAGATAAGATTTTGGAAAATGGTGGTCATGGCCTTATTTCAAAGTACTATCCCAGAATATGCTTTGAGGAAAGTCATGAAAAATCAATGAAAACAACCAACAACCCAGCCAAAATTTGAACTGGGAACTTCTCAAATTCAAGTACTGGTTGTCAGAATGAATGATTAGTTCATGTAATGATACTACTTTTGTTAAAGAGCCAGGATAGCTCAGTCAGTATATTGATTAGCTACAGGCTGGACACCTGGAATTCGATCCCTGACGGGGACGAGCTAGATGAACCCAGTCTATATCAACACACACTAATTCTCCAAGATCCATTTTATTATCATCCTCTATCATCTATACTCATATCCCTAAGTGGTCTCTTTCTTTCAAGTTTTCAAACTACAATTGTGTATACATTTCTCACCCGATAAATAAATATAAATATTTATGAAGACTGTAACAACTAACTAAACTAACTACATAGCTTATGGAAACCAAAGTTTCATTACCGAATTAACCAAAGCCCTCCACTGGTCCCTGTCCTGGGTCAACAAAATTCAGTTGCCTTCATCTCCTATCTCTCACAGATCCCACTTGATATTATCCTCCCATCTATGTCTAGGTCTCCCCAGCAGTCTCTTCACTTCAGGCTTCCTGACCAATACCCAGAGCACACCTCTTGCCCCATCAATGCATGCCACATGCCCCATCTATCTCATTCTTCTTGATTTAATCACCCTGACAATTACTGGGGGAGGAGTATAAATTTTTAAGCTCATCATTACACAGTTTTCTCCATACCCCATCTTCTTCCCTCCTAGGCCCAAATATCATCCTCAACACCCTATTCTCAAACACCTGCAACCTGTGTTACTCCCTCAGAGTGAGAGACCCATACAAAACAGGCAAAATTATTGTTTTGTATATTTTAATCTTTAGGTTTTTATAAATCAGACAGGAAGGCAAAATATTTCCGGAATTTAATCTCCTTCTAATTTCCTCATGAATATCATTGTGATTTGTTATTGTTGTTCCCAAATATTTGAACTTTTTTTGTAGTGTTCTGTCTGACGACAGGTCCATATATTATGAACAGGATCCTTCCAACCTCTTCAGGTTGTCAGGGACCTGCTCATGCATATATACATTCTTGGCAGAGATGATCAGAAGTGGTTTGCCATTGCCTTCTTCTGTGTGTGAGTGGAGTAATTGTTGGGATGCCACGGAGAAA
>NW_019060399.1:531133-556194 GCF_000696155.1 Zootermopsis nevadensis | reverse complement strand
TGAACAAATGAATTAGCATATTAAGATTAAACGAATATAGCACATAAATACTAAAGGAATAAAAAGCAATACATTATTAATGCATTATGTATAAATGTATGTAGGTGATTATAATATTTATATTAATTATAAATACTTTATATTTATATATGTGTGTGTGTGTGTGTACAAGTTGATTAAAAAATTAGTAGGCTTTAAAGCTGAAGGTAGTTTAGGTAAATAGCAAATTGCTTTAAACAGTTGGACACAAGCAAGACATCATTAAAAGATAATTCTCAAATGAGTAGATGAAACACTGAGATAATGAGATCACAAGAGATACAGAAAGAAATTAATTCTGCAGCAAGTAACTAAACAAGAAACAAACTCCAAATTCAGCCAGAATCAAGCATAGAGGTCAACTGAGTTATCTGATCATTGATACTGGTAACATTCTCTTCAGAAGAAAGCTTAGACAGTGCTCTACTTACACCAGAATTAACAAGATGATACAGCAGGACACCTGGAAACAGAAACAACAGTGTACAGGTGAACTGAAAATTGGATATCTGGTAATTCAAATAAGATTCTAACTGCATACTACCTGAATCCAAGTCTAGATGTTACAACTATACCAGCCTACACATTGAAAGGGAAACAACAAAAAGGAAGTTGGTTGTAGCCTTTTCTGGAGAAATAATTTGCCTCTCTGAACAAAACCTGAGAAAATCTTTGGTAGGATAACAAAGCGCTGAACAAGATTAGGAACAAATAAGAAGTCACATGTTCTACCAGTTAGCCAAGCTTGTCTACATGAAACTGCAGGTCTGAATAAGATTCTATCCTAAACTAAATATTCACATTTATATTTACAATTCTATGTTTGAAGTTAAGGTACTTTGAATTCAATAATTTGTGTGCATGAGAATGAGGAAATGAAGTTCCACATTTTATTTATAAACTTAAGGAACAACAAAATAATTGTCTATATAACATATATAGAATAAAGCAAAGAAGTCATCAAAATAGGCATTGTAATTTAAACTACTGTGATGAACAGATTTCAGGCACATGCAGAGAAAGTTGAGACATGAATGGCACCTCAAAGTTCTATGAACAGAAAATTAAGCCTAATCCTATATAATTCAAGATGGATATAATACAAAAATTATACATTAAGCCAAAAATCTCACCTGATTTTGTCAACTGGTCAACTAATGACAAGATGTTTTGTACCATTTCACATGTCAGTGATGGTCCAAAGTCATTAAGCAATGTGGTTAATTTGTCACCAATCTTAGCTTCAAGAAGATTTGCTTCAGCATCAGTCAGTCTCATCGTTACAAGCAATGTAAGTGCAAGAAGGGCTTCATTCTGCATAACAGCATGTTCTGCAATGAGCATATCTACAAGATATGGAACTGCTCCACTTTCTAGAATTGTCGTTAAAACTTCTTGATCCCTGAAATTCAGAAAAAAATTAGATAATTTTTGGTAGTGCAACAGTGGCATATACTCAATTAAAATGTCCACCATATGGGCAAAGTATCTAGTTCTACCATGTAAATGTATCTAAGGGCTCTTGTTCACACATAGACTCATTCTTTCTTAGACGTCCAAAATACAGTAATGAAGATATAACTGACCAACAGTCTGGAAGCAGAACTATAAGGTCTAACACTGATAAAATCTATGCCAACCATTTTACACAATCTCCAGGTACTTCCATCCATCTCTCATCTTCATAAACTAATTATCCTCAGTTCCATCATAGTGCTATACAACCATCTCCTTTTCGATCGTATGAGTGGTAACTTTGCAAGATATTTCGCATCAGAATGTTGTATGCTCTTCTTCTGTTTGTTATCCAAGTCACAAGCCCAGCCCATTACAACCTCCTTCACTTCACAACACTAATAATATTTGGTGATCTGTATAAATCACAATGTTCCACCTTATGTAATATTGCTCACTCCATTCATTCTATGTGAAAATATTTTTGTGAGAATTCTATTTTCAGAAACTTCAATCACGTTTTGCTCTGGAAGTAAGGAACCACATTCCACAGTCATACAAAACAAGTGACAAGTTTATTATCTTATAAATATTTTGTAAAGCAGATGAGATAAATCATGATATTGTTAAACTGAAAATACCATCAAGTACTAAAAGAAACTTAACATACCTCAAGTTTCAAAATGTTTTCTCTCTTACACTTATTGTGCAGAACATACATTAGGTTTCCCAAAAGGATAAGATTAAGAAATGTAAATCAGCTGCTTAGCATCGCCTAAAATAAAATATGAATTTTCCTTCTTTTTTCACTTCTTTATATTCAACATGTCTTGACAAGGGAAACAGATGTATGGAAAACAGTTATACAAATGGACCAGGAGACTAAATCATAAAAATTACATATTAATTTGAATGAGACAACACAATAAACAAACAAAGCTGTGCCATGGAATTATTAGTGCCTTGCACATAATCGACTGACATACTTGCTGTTTTTTATGAGCCATGCCAATAATCGATTAGCTTCTCCCTGTACACCAGGGTGATCCTCAGTCCCACACCAAGTCACTAAACTGGTGACAAGATCTTTCTTCCGCCCAAGTTTACAAGCTGCACTTTCTGCAAGTAAAATTATACAGTGAGATGTGACATACACTTCCTAAATCTGAAGCAGAAAAATGGAATCTTGACATAGAATGGTTCTGAGTCTGTGATAGCATATTACTCACCCTGCCCATCAATGACCATACGTAGAGTGCCAAGTAACTTGAACACAACAGGAAAGGTAGGGATGGCCAGCATAGGATACACAGCATCCACTAAGCCATCTTCCAACACCATGGCTTTGTTTTGACGTGGTATCACCAAATTCCTGTAAATACATACATGTTGGGATCTCACCACCAGGGAAGTAAATGAAATTACAAAACAACTCCATAACTTCAACCCTATAGATGGATTCAGACTATGTAAAGCCTGGCTTCATCTCTTTTCTTCCAAGACTTAATTTGACTACCTTCTCCACTGAACATTACCTGTGCAGACACACATCAATCTGTGCTTGCATGTTTGGTTTTGCATTTCTGCTTTTATTTCTTCTCTTCACTATTTTGTTATAATCCTTCCTCTTTCACTTCTTCCTGATACTGCCTTATCATCCTACTTTCACAACTTTTTCATCACCTCTATTCCTGAACAATGCGAATGCACAGAAGTTATTTTTCTCCACCTCATCTCCTGAACCACACGGTCACTCTCTACTCTCTCCATCCTCTCTCCTCTTACACCACATGGTAACCCTCAGCATTCATCTACTTTTATCCTGAACCATGTGGTTGCTCCCTATTGGATAGCACCCTAATTGTAGATAGCTGTCTTCTGGGAGGTTGTGCCATGTAGTTTGGTAGATATTGATAGACATTTCAGAGGAGCTTACTGCCTCCATCACTAGGGTGATCACTGCCCTGATGATAGAGGCAGTAGGCTCCTCTGAAACATTAACCAACATCTATCACATAATATGGCACAACAGACCAGAAGACAACCATCTTCATACTAACTGCTATAAGAACTAGAAATCTCACTTCAAAAATCATTATTCAGTAAAGACAACCACAATAAAATGACAATGACTAATGTATGAGTTACGGCAACATACCTGAGGGCACTGAGAAGAGCATGTTGCAGTCGTATGTCTCCTGATGGTTTGTTATTCTTCTCAACAAGTGCTAAAAGTTTCTTGCTAACGCCAGCTTCTACCATCTGAATGCAGTGTTTATCTGATGAAAGTCATTATTACATTACTCTGTTTAATAACATCAAGGAAGAAATGAGAAATACATACAAAATATTAGTCAAAAAAGTTCAGCATAAAACCTAAACACAGGGGAGGATAATATTAAAAAACCTGTTGGGAGACAGGTGTGGATGAGAGGATAATATTAAAATTAATCTTAGCAGAATGGGATGTAAGGGTGTCCCAGAATTTAACCACCCCAGGGTAGAGTCCAGTAGCAGGATGTTACAAATATGCTTCCCAGCATTGCCACTTAAGCCATGAAGATGGAGACAGTATATTTCTCCAAAATTCTGGTATCTACATATAAGACTACATGGTGTCAAAACCCAAAAGAACAATATAATCAGGATCTTAAACAGAGTGTGAAGGTTTAGACTGGACTTGCAAGTTTTTGTGAACATGATGAACCTTTGAGTTCCATAAAAGCAACAGACTTCTTGATCAGTTGAATAACTGGAAGCTGTTCTCAAGAAATCCCTGAATCATGAGCAATAACACTATGTCAAGTAATTTAGAATTAAATGAGAAATTAAGTAGGATTTGAGGTTCTCATGACAGAACACAAAGATGGCTGTCTTCTGGGTTGTAGCAGCATGTAGTCTGGTAGAAGTTTACCATTTCAAAGGTTCTTGCTGCCTCCATCATCAGAGTTAATTGCCTGTAAATGCCTACCAGACTACATGGCACTACAACCCAAAAGACAGCCATATTCATAAATGAGAACTGGTTGGACAATAGCAAATAGTGATTAAGGAAAAATGTGGGAAATGTGGACATAATTTATTTCACTTACTATTCCATCATTCTAATGGAAGGTCTGAGTTCTCAAAACATACATCAGGTTGGTTTCTGTTTCCTGTTTGCGTTTATACGTACCTGTTCTAGCAAAGTTTCCCATTGCAAGAACACCAGTAATCTGCAAATCTTCATCCCCTGAACTTAGCCAGGCCACCATCTGTTGGAAAACTTTACCCTTTCCTTCTGCATATAGGGCATTCATACTAACATCTAAAACAAGAAATTAGTTTCTTATTTTACACAGATTTTCTAAATTGTGAATTCTGAATTGCTGAAGTAGGAAAAGAGACTTAGGAAACAGTCATTATTACCTTAAAGCACTATCCCAGAATCTGCTTACAGGGTTTCAAGAAACCCACGGTTATCTAGCCTTCAAGCCAAGAACAGACAAAATAGGATCTCCTGAATACAAAGCAGGAGTGCTATACTGAACTGTTATGCTTGGTCTAAAACTAGAAACTTTATTTATTTTTAAAAAAATATCATCTCATCTGTAAGGGAATGGATGTGGAAGTAGTAGTAGGCCATTATTTGGTACTACAGCATTTGCTTGAAGAACCTGGGAACATCATGAAGAAATCTCCATCAGGATAGCTGCCCTTTAGGCCAAGGCTCAACTCACAACATCCTGAATAAGGAGTGTTAATCAATATGCCACAATGTCCAATACCAAAAATGAATAAAATAATTTTAAGACCAAAAGTATTTTAAGAAAACTGTCCAGAAAACTAATGCAGAATTTATTATGGGCCTGACACTGGAGAAAAGGATAAAAATAAACACTCCCTTAACTGTGTGGTAGATCAAAAAATGGGCCTGCAGAGCTGAGCTTTGTAAGATGTTAACTGTAAGGGAAGGAAAGAGGAAGGAGCAAAAATACTGACAAATAAACAGAGTATGTATTCAAATTTATGCTTATGGTTATAGGAAACTTTATATACTTATTTGCTAGGAACTTAATATGTAGAAGTGTATAAGTCACCAAAATTAAGACAAATCTATAAATAAGAGTACCAAGTTTGCCATTAAGCTTACAATCACATTAATTTCCCCACCAGCCAAAATACTTCTGGTATGCATTCTGGCTTTCATGGTTATTTGTACCTAACTTTGTATTTATTTTTGGGTCAAAATTCTATATTGTGGCATGCTGATAGCATGCTGGATAACCATGGTTTGATCCCTGGCAGGAACAATGAATATTTCTTCTAGCCTCTAATTTCAGATTGGCTCTGGGGCTCATCCAGCCTCCTATCCAATGGGTATCACAGGATTACACTGACCACTCCCATACCTAGTGCCAAGGTCAAGAATGGAGTAAGAGCTATACCTCCCCTCTACCCAAGTACCTACATGGCATTTAGTGAGACAGCTTTACTTTAAGTAAAACACTAGGATATCTCAATGTTAACATTTGGAAGGATGTAGATGAATTGCAACAAAAGAAACTAAAAATGATCTAGAAGGCTTACTCAAGCAAAATCAGTGTAAAATATCTCACCAATAACTGATTTTGTTAAAGAAAGTTATTGAGTAATATGTTTACAACAGAAGGTCTAATTAAACAGCATTCTCACTAGACTGTCACAGCATTTTAATAAATTGTTTTAATTTATAACCACACTGCCCACAAATTGATGAAAACTAGTAAAGGTTCCAGCTTTGAAAAATGTTGAGGACCCCAGCTTCAGAACATAAAGATTCCGATTGTTTTGTGACAAGGAATTATGAATATCAGCAACAGGCCCCTGCTTACTCATTTTGCACTCAAAACAGGGATACCTAGGCCCTTTGAAATGTTGGAAAACTAGCCCATCAAAAACGGGAACAAAATGAGATATATCATTGAGTGATTTTACTTACCACCTGTAAGAATGAGGACAATCAGATCACATGCCATCTTCATAAGGTTTCTAGTTTCATCATCATCTACGAGAGGTTTATGCTTCTCTAACAGCTGAACCAGTAACTCACATAAGCCTGCATGTGCCAAGTGGTTTTTAACATTCTCTGTAATACAACAGGTAATGCAACTGTTATTCCTATAGCAACATTCAAAACTGTATATACAGCACAAGCATGGAGCAAGAAAAGAGAAAAGAAGGATACAGTGGTATGGTCATGTGTTATGCATTGACTGAGATGGATAGTACCAATGTATTCGAACTTTTTGTCTTGCTCGTAGGTGGTCTCTGTGGTACACTCACATAAATGCACAATGACAACACAACTGAATTCAATAAGCCACAGAATGCATTCAGCTTTCAATTACAGACTGTCCATTGCACTCAGCTGCTAAGCATGTAAATAACCTGGTGTACTGCTACATGAACATGTGCATAGGAACACAGTACTTTGCAAAAGGCACAAAACTTTCTGAGTTGACCTTCATTTCAGTGTTTATGTCCTTTAACATATATATAAAACTGTTAAGAAAACATAGCCTCCTAAAACTCTGAAAGACTTTATACACACCTGGCATTATTCGCACTGCAAACAATATTGGGATTTTCACAGCATAATAAAGAAACTTACCATTTTCAGCTTGTCCATGTAAGAGTTCCAGACATAGCTCACTAACTTCTGGGGATGAAGACACACCTAATACTCTGACAGTCACCTGACACAATTTTTCGTCCAATAATGAATCACAAGGGGACACTAAAAATATAAAATACTAAAATAGAAAAAACAGAATGAAAAACAAGCTCTGTCATACACATGAGGTTGTTTCTAACAGAAGATTTTTATCATATTTCTCTTCAAAGTACTTACAGTTATGAAGATTAAAAGTAAAGGTGATCTTATATTTCACCACACCATGACAGTTATTTTTTAATGAAGTCACACAAATTGAAGTATAATCACAACTTGTGCACGTAAGTGCCACTATAACCGCCATTATGGCACTGACATTGTAGTCACATAAGTTATGTACATTTAATTCACCCACACAGCAGAGAATTTACATTACAATGATAACACTTTCCACATAATACAAATGTTATTAGCTTTACCCCACCTAAATGTATCATATATTTGCTGTACAATTTATAGTTTGCACATGTTAATAAAAAAAATTAAAAATATCTGTAATGAGTTCTTTTGAATGCTTTTTAAGTGATTTGAAACAAAAAATTACACATACACAGAAATAAAAACCTACACTTCCAATGCCAGTTGCTTTCTAAGCTCCTTGTATACTTAATGACATGATAGAAATCCAAGCTGGCTGGACTTGCTAAGTCTGCTGATACATTTATAGCAAAATTGTATATACTACAATCAAAAGAAAAGAATACCACTGGCTTAGGTAACCACATTACCTGAGTCAGTGAGAAGTCCAAGAATCAACAGAACATGTGTAGATGCTTCTTCCCCTTCTGGAACTGTTCCATCAAGTTCCAAGACACTGCATAACAATTTGGTTACACCCAGCTCTATTGCCTGTATAAGGAATCATATTTAAATTATTCTCCTTTAAGAATACTCTGGCCACAACACACACAAGAGCACTCACAGTGAAAATAATGGTGGAAACTTGATTTTATGGTATATAAAACCTATAGATATTTAGTAGGATTTGAGATTTTCATGGTATTAAGTATGAAGATCACTGCCTTTTGCTTAGGTGCTAAAACCCAATAGACAGCCATCATCTATGGATACTTAATTATATTATTTTTAATAACCTACTGTTTTAATTAGCCATGCTTTCTCTAATCCAATAACCTGAATAACTCAGTCATCTATTTGTAAAGCTTACCTTCTAAACATTAACTATACTGTTTCTAGGGAAAACTGCATATGCTGATAACTTTGCATATTAATTTGTTGCAATTATGGTCTCTGTCTACCTATAATGATGACCCCAGAGTTAAGGAAGCTTCAAAATTGGCCATCTCAATTCGTCAATTAGTAGCAATGACAAATATTTCCAATTCTTCTAGAATGCAGGCTTGTTATTTTCATAGCTGCATACAGAAGGTTAATGTCTGTTACAAATGCAAATGCACAGTGTTTTTGAGACATGTAATTGGTCTATTAAATAAAATAACACAACAAATTAGTGACAAAGTAATTTCAGACAGGGCAAAGAAGAAGAAAAGAAATCCACATCAATGGAGAAGAGAAAAAGATATTTAACCTACAAAGTAAAACTTAATATAGTTCATGATGATAATATGATCAGTCATTTACAATACATTTTATTAAAGGCACAAATCTTTATACAGAATCCCTTGTTAGATGCAAAAACTAGTTCTATACTAATACCCATTACAATACCAGTCACCATACCATCCTAGATGCTAAAGTGGTAACCAACATACTAGTACTATTTTGTATCTGCATTGCAAATCTGATCTCCTCCAAATAAAACTCTCATATCTTGTATTTTAAATGTTATTAAATTAAAGACGGCCATTATCAGGCTACATCTTCGGTATTCTTGAAAATGTAAGCTTAGGTAGATTAATGTAAAATATGTAGTTTAGACACAAGAGATTTTCTTACTCTCCTTTTAGCTCTGTCCTTTGCAAAAAGCCAGGTTTGTAGCTATGCTACTAAAAGTCTATCCTATCTGAGAAATGTCAGCCTAAAGTTATTAATAATTTGTTACTGGATCCAGTTCACTCATAACAGGGTCCAATAACAGGCTTTCATTAACAAAGTAAATTATATGTATAATTTGAGGTTTTCACAGCTGTAAATATGAGGATTTCTGTCTTCTGGGTTGTTGCACTGTGTAGTATGGTAGATGTCATCGGGGCGATGAATGATAATCTGGGTTCCATAAAATGGGGTATTTCTTAATCATATGAACAATAATCAGCTTTCCAAGAAAGACTTAGTTATAAATTACACTGTGTAATATGCAATAAACTGTTTATAATGAAACTGCTACAGTAAAAGCATGGCATAAAAGCTTGAATATGTTTATGCTCCCTACCACTTGAGGTTCATGTTTGGAACCCCATATTTTTGCCTTCCAAATCTCATCAACTTTATTCAATTTCCTTACCTTTTCTTGAATGTCTTCTTGTCCAATAAGTAAATTTAAAAGAAATCCAGCTGCAACATTTCGAAGTGTTCTGCCCCTTTCACCAGTTTCATTAACTGACCGTTCCAAGACACCCAATAAATCTGGCAAGCACTCAGTATCAAGTACAAATTTCCTACCTTTATCTGAAAATGTGAATTTCAATAAAAGACATTATGATATACTACAGTGTAATGAACAGCATGATTGGAAAACATCAGATTACTGAAGTTGACTATTATAGCCAAAACTAGGAAAGTATAACACAAAATAAAATAAAATATGATAGTATGTAAAGTTTCATTAGATATTGCTATTAATAACAACTTAAGAGATTACCATTATCATAACATATATTCCCCAAAGCTCTACAGACTTGAGTTAGTATGTCCAAATCCTCTTCCTTAGTCTTTATAAGTTCAACTAGTATCTTGAGAATTGCTATATTTCCATAGTTTTCACGTCCAGATTCTGACTTTGCTAATTCTGCCACTACCTGTGCTGCTCTTGCTACAGTAGCTTTAGATTCCCACTGTAATAATGTTTCCAGCTGTGTCACAAAGGAACTGCAGTCTCCACAATCTGACAAAAGATTCAGAACACACACTAATTATATTCTTAATTTATTGTATCCTTAACAAAGTAAACAACAACATGGATATTAAAGGTCCAAAGAAGGCAATTAAATTGTATTGGGATAAGGGCCAGATAGGGTTATTAACTGAACACAGCCTGAGAACACCAAAAAAAACCTGTAATTTAAAATCATTATTATTACTAATAATTCCCACTGACTGAATATGTGTTACAGTATTGTATCAAAATACATAAAAATAACACTATTAATAAAAAGTTCAGACAAAACTCTCAACGTTCAGTCCGATGTTCTGAAGATGTTGAGGCATGTATTAAACCATGAATCTCTTACACCTAATTGTAGGTAAAAAAAAATTAAAACAGGAAATTTGATAAAGACCACATTATTAACAGCATATGGAGAATTATAAAGGCCAGATTACATTTTTTCATGGACTACTTTAGACAGTATTCCTGCAATTCCTGGTTTAGATATAAAATCTGCAAAATTTTTAAACAGGTAAAAAGGGCTTCACCACTTTTCTACTAAATGTATATTTTCTGCTGTCACTAAACCAAATACCACCAAATTCCACGTGTGGTATGATCAGAAATCCCCACAGAAGTCACAAAGTTTATTATCCTGTAAAGTAAAATGTGTAACATGATTGGCCAAACCAGTTCAAAAGTGCTTAAAAACAGAAAGAATTCTATAGTTTTGTGCTTCTGTTAATAAATTATATATGTCTGAAATATGCATTAAAATATATTATGATGTAATGAGATTTTACTGTAAAATAAACTATACTTACTGCTTCCAGAAACCTGTATCTGAGAGACAAGAGAATCCAGTATGTCTGATATATCATCTGACTTATTTTCCACTGCCACTACCAAGCCTTCCATTAATATGAGAAGATCATCTGTTTTTGTTGAAGCTGGAACATTATAAACGGAGATAACAAATCCTCATTATTCTGCCTATGTTGCAAAAGTAAACATTTCCTTGTGCTCAACTACCAAGCCACAATAGTGTAGAAGGGGAATCAAGAAAAAGGTCCACATATTCTAGGCCCCATTTGATAGACTAAGTGGTCAACTTTATATACTGACTACTTTATCCCAGGAAAAGAACCCTGGTATTCACTGAATAAGATGCAAGCTAGGTGGTTTCCAAAGCTGGTCTAGTAGTGATGGCTTCAGGAGTTAAACCCATTATCCAACCCATAGCCAGTCACTTTACACAGAGCTAGCGTCATCTTACTTTTTTATTTATAACACCTTTTTACAGTCTTGAGTGAAGTGAAGTCGTGGCTATCTCTAAATATAAAGTATAACAGACATGCAACTGAAAATAATGTCAAAGTGTGTAAGACATATTCCACCCAGATAGGGTTATTAACTGAACACAGCCTGAGAACACCAAAAAAAACCTGTAATTTAAAATCATTATTATTACTAATAATTCCCACTGACTGAATATGTGTTACAGTATTGTATCAAAATACATAAAAATAACACTATTAATAAAAAGTTCAGACAAAACTCTCAACGTTCAGTCCGATGTTCTGAAGATGTTGAGGCATGTATTAAACCATGAATCTCTTACACCTAATTGTAGGTAAAAAAAAATTAAAACAGGAAATTTGATAAAGACCACATTATTAACAGCATATGGAGAATTATAAAGGCCAGATTACATTTTTTCATGGACTACTTTAGACAGTATTCCTGCAATTCCTGGTTTAGATATAAAATCTGCAAAATTTTTAAACAGGTAAAAAGGGCTTCACCACTTTTCTACTAAATGTATATTTTCTGCTGTCACTAAACCAAATACCACCAAATTCCACGTGTGGTATGATCAGAAATCCCCACAGAAGTCACAAAGTTTATTATCCTGTAAAGTAAAATGTGTAACATGATTGGCCAAACCAGTTCAAAAGTGCTTAAAAACAGAAAGAATTCTATAGTTTTGTGCTTCTGTTAATAAATTATATATGTCTGAAATATGCATTAAAATATATTATGATGTAATGAGATTTTACTGTAAAATAAACTATACTTACTGCTTCCAGAAACCTGTATCTGAGAGACAAGAGAATCCAGTATGTCTGATATATCATCTGACTTATTTTCCACTGCCACTACCAAGCCTTCCATTAATATGAGAAGATCATCTGTTTTTGTTGAAGCTGGAACATTATAAACGGAGATAACAAATCCTCATTATTCTGCCTATGTTGCAAAAGTAAACATTTCCTTGTGCTCAACTACCAAGCCACAATAGTGTAGAAGGGGAATCAAGAAAAAGGTCCACATATTCTAGGCCCCATTTGATAGACTAAGTGGTCAACTTTATATACTGACTACTTTATCCCAGGAAAAGAACCCTGGTATTCACTGAATAAGATGCAAGCTAGGTGGTTTCCAAAGCTGGTCTAGTAGTGATGGCTTCAGGAGTTAAACCCATTATCCAACCCATAGCCAGTCACTTTACACAGAGCTAGCGTCATCTTACTTTTTTATTTATAACACCTTTTTACAGTCTTGAGTGAAGTGAAGTCGTGGCTATCTCTAAATATAAAGTATAACAGACATGCAACTGAAAATAATGTCAAAGTGTGTAAGACATATTCCACTGTAGTGTATTTTGTTCTTGGAAAATGTTCTGTAACTGTTAAGATGGTTGTCTTCTGGGATGCAACATCATGTTGTCTGGTAGAAGTTTACTGATGTTTAAGATGTATTTGCTGCCTCTATCATCAGGCACCCTAGTACCTCTGAAACATCAATAAACTTCTACCAGACTACATGGCATTGCAACCCAGAAGATAGTCATCTTCATACCACCATAAGAACCTCAAATATTACTTCTGTAACTATGTTGTATATGTGGAAATTGGAATATGATGTGTTGTTCTCGGACTACTCCTACACCCTGCTTCTGACAGTCTATCTCCCTATTTGTCCATCCATTTATGTACCTGACAGCAGAACATGCAAGTACAGTGCTAGAAATACGCACAACACCCCTTTAAATAACAATGCCCACTTTACTTATCTGAAAGAATGAAACCATAGTTTCTTAAAATGTAGAAAACAGCACGGATTCACAATGTTTGTATTTCAACGGGGTTTAACTTCGGATTGTTGCGCCGTTCAATCGTCTGATTATAAACATTGCTGATTTTACACATAATTAATTTTGAGGTTAATTCGTATTCTACTGAACAATGAAAATCAATAAAAGCATAACCACAGATTGAGTTGTTTGTATGCTTTAATTGTTTTAAAGTTACCTTCCATCGTTCATTTAGCATTCATAATGTCAAGCAGCCAGATGCACTTTATTTAACTTTAGTACTTTCTGCTTATTTACAAGAAAAGTGTCATTTTTCAAATGTGCTTGCACGCCACACCACTGTGCCTTGTAACTCTACTCATGCGTGTTCAGAATCAACATTTCTCTACAAATACCATTGACAAACGTCATGTGCTATGCGGGTAAAGTGTATATGACTTATTTTGCACAGTATTACAATGTTACTTTCATATAACAGCTTATTTAATAATGAAAATGGATAGTATTGTAGCATATTTTCCCAATGTCTCATATGCCCATCTTCCGTGAATGATACATGAGACTAACATCTTCTGCTACAAACAACCAATACCGATCGATGATAATGAAAGCGTATGATTGGTTGTTCTATTTGAAAATCGATAATGCGCACCAATGATCGATTTTTCATTCCCGCAAGGACAGCGTGTTTGACAGTTTCGAAGAGTTCTCTGTTGATAAAGGGTGGGTTCAGGGTAATTTATTATTGTTATAAATCTTTCATATGTGTAGTACTAAATAGTTATAACCTTACCTTGTACGGCTTGTATAATTCGTGGATTTCACTATTTTTGCAATTGTATTGTACCTTACTCCTACTCTATAGAAGAATTTATTCAGTTTAAAATTATTAAATACTGTAAATAACCTTAACAACAATGACTTTTATTTGTGCCAAGTGTTTGTATTCGTACTGTGACGTGTGTACCACATCCTTGGCTTGTGCCACGAACTATGGGATGTTATATTCTTTGTATCTGTTGAATGAAGGGTGTGGTTTATTTACGCATTTAATTAATTTACATATGTATTTAAGTGACATATTTATGTAGTAATTTTTTTCTGCCTTTAGGACTCAAGTATGGCAATTGCTGTAGCAGAGAACTTCCAGTTAAAATGGCATAGCTATGGAGCCCATCTTCACACATCTATCTCTACATTACTCCAGTCAGAATCATTTACAGACATAACCCTTGCTACAGTAGATGGCCGGCAAATTGCTGCTCATCGCTTTGTTTTATCAGCATGCAGTTCATATATAAAACAGCTTCTTCATGCGGTTTATCCGGGTACAAACAGTCACCTTCCTCTTGTTGTAATTTTGCCATCTGAAATCAGTTATCGTATTCTGAGGATCCTTATTGAATATATGTACAGCGGAGAAGCAACCGTTAGCTATGGCCAGCTGGATGGAATTTTGAGGGCTGCACATATTTTGGGGATTAGAGGACTTTGTAAAGAGAAAGGGAACCATGGAAACCAAAATATGCAGGAAAAGAACAGAAGATCATCTGACACTGAGCAGCAGAACTGTAGGAGAAATGAAATTGTTAGTGAAGCAAGTAACAGAAAGGCTGGATCGTGCACAAATAGCAGAGATAAAAATTCAAAACATGTGAAGAATGATAACACTAGCATAACAAAACCTAGTAATCAACGTACAAATAATGTATCTTGTGATGAACCAAACAAAGGACAGGGAAAAAGTGGTGAATCAAGTCAGGAAAAGGTAGATAGTACACTAACTGAGAACGAAGTAATTGGTCAAATTAATGGTGAAAACTGCAAAAATAATGTTATGGAGAAAAGTGATTCAAGTGCAGAAAGGAGTGGAATCTCAAAGGTTACAACTGCTTTAGAAACTTTTTCTGAAAAGCACAACACTGGAAACAGAATAGAACTAGATCCTATGCAACTATTGGTTAAGCAAGAACCAATTGAATGGGAGGATACTGAAATAGAAATGCCCTTGGCAGTGACACATGATAGTGACAATCAGATGCATACTGAGATGACAATTAAGCCTGTAAGTATTTAAGAAATAGGAATCAATATATTTTACCTGTATTCAGGGCTCCAATATTACACTCATCATGGTCTAATAAATGGTAATCAGCAGTGAATATAAAAGTGCTTGCATGATCCTGGGCATACAGGTAGGCTGATTTCTTAAGTGGCTTAGATTTCATGAGTATATCTAGAGCGTTGTATATATTATTTCTGAAGTCCTACTGTCAGGAGTTTTAGAAATCCATTTGGCCAAAAAGAGTGACAGTTGTATTCTGGAGAGAAAATTGTATTGATATGTCATTTTAGTTACTTTTTACAGTATCTATATGTTATAATCATTCAGTAATATGGTTACTGAATTTAAGTATACTTTGTCAAAGCAGGGATGCAGAAGTGCATTTAGTTGTTGCTGAGCATGAATTCTGACATTTTTTTTTAATTCTGTCAACCCAAACTTATTTTCATGAACTTTTAATAATGGCATCTCATTTCATTATGAGAAAACTGAAGACTGATTTCTCCTCTCCTACCTCTTTAACCCCCTAGTACTGCCATACTCAGAATTATATCTGAGTTTCACCTCCAACTCATATAGTTGTGCTTTATTAAAAAATAAGTTATTGTTGATCTGACACAAAGTAGTTCAAAGTTGAAACATGGCCCACTGTTCAAACGAACAGAATGAATGACTAATAGACTGTGCTGAGAATGAAGAGCAGCAAGGTGATAGGTGAAAGAAACCAGTCATCCTTTCATAAAACAAAGGTTATAAAAATTTATGCTCATCTCCCATTCAACTTCAAGAAAAATGCATCACACCATCACCTTCCTTTGAAATCCCATGCCAAACAGGAATTAATTCAATGCACAACATTTTGCTGTACCAACTTCTGTTTGATGCTGGAGTCTAATCAACTTTTGCAGGAAATCTTCCACACTACAGCTGGTGATGATGATGATGATGATGATGACGATGATGATGAAGGGACACTATATTCTCCTCTTAGTTGTGATCTCTGCCAGAAAATGTTCACTACACCTGCTGAATGGGTACGGCATATTGAGGCCCATCCCGAGAACCAGCAGCAGCAGCAGCGTGGGAGACGTGCAGGGAGACAATCTCGGGTAATTTTTTGTCGGTTATCTGGCTGGGAATAGATGTTTAAGAAAAGACATCTTCCAAAACCTCCTTTTATTAACACTTCCTTTCTTCACCTTGAAGGACTGCAGAGCTAGCTGTTAATGTATCAATATTAGTAATCATAGTCACTGCTTAAAATTACCCACATATAATGTTCATTGCAAATGCTGTGATTCAGAATACATTGGATTATTCATCTCTAATTCAACTGATAGCCTTGTTATTGACTGTGGCTAATAGGATGTTCTCTACTGCTTGATGCTATGGTGTGCCAAATTTCTTCTGTAAAAATAGCACCACTGTATGATTTAAGAATTTGAGATAATTTATGTATGTATTTATGATATGTTGTTTTACAACAAATGCTTCAGGATCTGGAGAATGGAAGCAGTATTAACCAGCAGGCATATGCAGAATTTCCACCTCTGCGATGCGAATTATGTCAGCAAGTTTTTACCAGACCTGCAGATTGGGTACGTCACATTCAGACCTCTCATACTGAAGAACAGTTAGCAATCAGCAACAACTCTTCAGCACATGCTTCTAGGTTGCGGCGAGGTGGCCGTAAACGTTGCCAGATATGTAGCAAGACATTCCCATCTCATGCTTCAATGTTGATCCATCGGCGCACACACACAGGAGAGAAACCTTATGTTTGTGCAGTGTGTGGCAAAGGTTTCAATGTTAAAAGCAATTTGTTGCGTCATTTACGCACATTACATGACCGCATAGTCAGCCCTTCCACGGTTGAGTGAGTGTCATTAGATAGAGCCAGGAAGCGGCAAACCCTTCCCCTGGCACACTCAGCATTCAGATCCCACTCTAACCTAGTAGGCTATTTCAAGAAAGGATTTATGCCCAATACAAATTGTATCAGATTGCAACAACTTCATAAGATTAACATTTTAACTAACTTTTAATTTCCAACTCCTTGCAGTTCGAATACTTCGAGATGTCAGTTAAAATTCAAAAAACAAAGTTGTGTGAAGATATTACAGTGCTTACTTTCTTTCAAAGCTTCAGTCTGTATGGTAAGGCTAGCGAGAACTTTATATTAGTAATTTTGTTCAGAACTTATTAGGGGGAATACACACACACACACATACAACTGACATGACGATACTGTGAGCCTGCCTTCCTTATTTATATATATATATATATATGTGTGTGTGTGTGTGTGTATATATATGTTGGAAAACTGCAGTCCATACAGATTCCAGATGCATTCTTTGCACCTTGGCATTTTGAATGCTTATAGCTGTTCTTAATAGTTTCCAAAAAAGAAACTGGAGCAACCTGCAACCAAAACTTATGTAGTTTCTACCATTACTACCTCTGAAAAGCATGAACAAGGAAATAGTATAGCATAGTTTGATATAGAGCCTTAACTCTAAATCTCTATATTATGAACTAGTCAATAAATGCAACATATGCATGTTGTAATTTATCTTACTGTGTTGATAGAAGTATTTATAAAATAAATATGTACCATCGTTAGAAAATTATAATTTTACACTTATATTTATTTGTAGTTTATTTAATGATGCTTTTTCAGTAGCTCAGACTCTATAGCATCGAATGAGAGGATGATGATGAATTGGAAAGGATGTGGTCTTGGCCTAATTTAAGGTACTATCTCAGCATTCGCCTGGAAGAACTGAGGAAAACCATGAAAAAACCCAGTCAACATAGTTGGTCTCTGGGCCAAGATTTGAACCCAGGACCTCCCAAATATGAAGCAGGAGTGTTAACCACTTGATCATATTTGGTTACACTTGTTGAAACATACAGATGCATAGGCATGATTTCCCTCATATACGTGCAGTTTATACACATGGTGCAAAGGATGCACAAGGAAATTAGGCTAAAATCCATGTATGGCCAGACCATGAAAAGAGTAAAGCAGGTAAAGTCATATTCTTCAGTACATTATACCAAATGAAAGTACATACTTACATTGTACTATGGTTTTTGGAACAAAAAAATACATGTTGATATCAAAGAAAATTAATTGCTGAGCATGGTAACTCAGTAGATAGTACTGTATTTGCAGTGTAATTACCACACTTTTGTGCCATTTTGTTTGTTAAAAATGAGGATGTAACAAGTATGTCAGATACTGAATAAACCTGGTTTGTCATAATGTATTTCTATTGTCAGAGAAACTGGTAGGCCTACTCCTTTTTTAGAGAAATTGACATAAAATTTCCAGTGGATGGTAACACAGTGCAGTTATTTCTCACACAAAAACACCATTATTAAATTGGTTAACTTCATGCTAAGACAAGATATTTAATATTGAAACAGTTATTAAAATACTGAAAAGAATCCCATTGATAAGAAAATGGATTAGCACAAACAAGTGACATATATGTAAAACTGCTTTATGCCTCTTGACCTCAATTCTCAGGACAGTGTGTACATTGGAATTGGCATTTAATTTTAAAGAAGTTAATGTTATTAACATAACTTTCATTTCAACATTACAGATGGTGGCAACTTTCATCCATAAGTTGCTATGGCCAATGTAACTGTGCAGTGCAGATATATCTAATCTTTGACACCAGATACTGTAATCAGTTTTATTAAAATTTGTGAAACCAAAAGTACTTTATTGATGTTATCTGCTGGAAACTTCAGATAGTAGTTTATTCTGTATGATCAGTAACAGTTTCATATCTTAAAATTCCATGGGAGAGGGAGAATTATGCAGTAAAGAGAATTATATTCCACTTCACCACATGTTTTGGTCAATTTTAGACCATCTTCAGAAATCACAGCAGTTGCTACAAACTAAAATTATCATATTTCAGATTACCAGCATTGTAATCTTTTACATGTTAATTCTGTATTCAGTGTCCAATCCATATTACATATCCTTGCATATTATAATTCAATAATAATCAGTGAAACAAAAAATCCAGAATACTGTTTTTCAGTAGTACTTTTTAATACTGATTACTCTGCATCATTAAGATACAGGTTCATATTTATGTGGTAGAGTTCTGTTCCTATATAGGACCTAAATAGAATAAGATAGCTCAATAATATAGTGCTACATGCTGAATGACAAAGGTTCAATTCCTAGCAGGGGCAGACATTTTTCTTTTTCACAACCACCACGTCCACAACTCTGGGACCCGACCAGACCAATTCAATATGTATCAGGGCAAAACAGTTTGAGTATGAATCCTTACCTTTGTTGCCCAAGTCTTAATATGTTCACCTTTTACAGTACATAAAACTGTACAAAAACTGGAAAACAGAAGTCAGTAAGCAAATTGAATAAACTGTGAAGATCAATCCAGTGTACTTTGGTACAGCTTTCAGTCATGATAGTCTGTCATGGGCAGTATGTTATGTGGACATTGGTCCATTGTTTGGCTTACAAGGATATATGTTTCATAGGATGACTCTGCCTCCACCTTAATGTTGAGGTAAAAGGTACCTATACTATGAGATGTTCGATAAATGTAGTCATAACTAGGCACTGAAGTAGGTCAAGTATGAGCTACATGTACAAAAAATAATATAAACTGATAAATCTAGTCACTAGAATTATGTGGAGAAACATCTCTTTGACAGTAAATCTACATATGCATTGGAATATAAATATACTATACATAAACTCTTGATCACATTTGTATGGACTTTGCTTATATTAACATCTCAAGTCTTACTGGAAACAACTTGAATAATAGGAGGCCTATAATTCTTTTTATTATTAGTATTGTCTGAATGTGAGAACAAGTACTATATTGATCATACTTGGTGCTTGTAGTTTATGTTAGATACTGTTTATTTGATTTTGAGATGTCTTTTTCCTGAAACTTTATGAATACTGAAAACAGACTCTTACAGCAGTACCTTCTATTGGAATCATCTGAAGCTAAATATATATTGTATGTGCAAGTGTTATGGCGAAAGTAACAGAAAATCTAGTTAAATTGTTTTTAGATATCTGCTATGTTAAAACCAAATTGTTACTCACAGTGACACAATTCCCATACTTCTCATGATACATTGCCATACATATGTATTAGAATAGGTTTCACAACCTGCAACCTTCCAGTATGTTTTATGTGGCTCATATATTGTCTTTATACTGTCAACCTGTATGGTGAAAAATAGTTATATCAGAAAACATGTTTTTTTTAATATCACCAGTATTTGGCAACACCTATTGCTATGAGAAACTTTTAGCTGAGGCCTCAATTAAGAATGTCAGATCAAGAACTGATGTGTCATACTGATGAACATATGGAGGGATGGATGTGAATCATAGAATTAATTAAAGCTGATACTTAGTGGTAGCATTCTTTTTAATAAACTAATGGAATTTCAACAAAATCCCTTCATTTACAAACTTGCAGTCCATAAGTTAATAACAAGGGGTGAATGGGACCCCAGTTCTGGAAAAGGCCGAGAACCGCTGCATGAGAGGGATGACATTAAAATCCTATTATATCACACTAAAATTCAGTTTATATAAAACTCACTTGCAACAAGGTTTGGCCAACACTGTTGGATCAGGTTCTGTATCATTTGTCAAGCATGTTTGTCAGTGTCCTAAAATGTACACTGCTTATATAATCTACATATCTATTTTTAAAACAGTAAAATTCAATTTGCACAGCAGGCCAAGCACAGTACCAATCAAAAGATTACAGGTATGTATGGACAAGGTAATCCAGAAGCTCAATATAAATTACTTTAGAACAGAGAGTTACATCAGCAAGCATATTATATCACATACCAACATTAAGTGCTTCAATAATGAAGTGACAATTTGTTGTAATGCATAAGTTTTGGGCATATGATAACATACAGTTCAAAGTCCTATGCTGAAGAAAATATTGTTCCAAACTTAAAAGGGAAATCTTAACAGAAAAAGTTTCTGCCTATATTCACCCAAAATTAAGGGTGGGCACTTGTATGTTCATATTCCTTAATATTAAATAACATTAGCATGCTAAAATACCCCTGCCATAGATTTTAAACTTGTGGTGTACTAATCTGTGCCACAATATGATGACCTTAACACAACAGGTAAATGTTTAACCATAAGTGTATTAATATGCTTTACAGGGATTTGAAACTGGTCTTACATCTCAATCATATGAAGGAGTTTTAAGGATAATATGTTTATAAGAGAGACTAACTTGCTACAGATCAAACTTGTATATTTGCTTTTACAAACTTCTACTGTTCAGGTCATTACATCAAGATGGTCAAATGAACTTTACAGCACATAATCATACCTAAAATTTCATATGAATCCATTTATAAAAACGAATGTTCAGAAATCAGTACAGTGCAGACTATAGGTGTCTCACAGTCAAATAAGTATTTATCATCAGTATTTCATAATATGAATTCCTTATATAATTCAGCCATTTTTATTGCCTTGTTTCAACAACAAGTTTGTAAATGAAGTAATAAACATAATTTTTATTCAGGTATGTGTGTTGTCATTACAAAATCTGTACTTGTAAATGTATACTGGAACAGAATATTGTTACATTGAGTAACTACAAAGTGAAATGCAAAGAAATAATTCTGAGCAATCAATTTTTAGTAAACAGGGAAAATATAAATATAACTAACCAATTTACTTGGTTTTTGTCTTTACAGAACCAAAATGTTAATATTTGTGATGACTTCAAATTCATCTTTGCAAACTGCTGTATTTATTGCAAAGAATGTGAATGAAACACCACAATTCAATTTAGAAACATAATTGTGCTACCATGATTAGAGAAGTATGACTGGAAAGATGATGTAATAAATTAATTTACTACCCATATTTCATTATTAATCTTCAAGCATGTATAAAAATCACACACTTCAAATAAACAATGCAGTTTTATTCACTAACAATGTTGGTTTTGTAATGTGTTGTAAAAATACTGAATATTCTGTCCTTGTGAAAAACACTACACACTTTTCAACAGGCAAAGCAAACAAAAATAAACCAACACTCTCAATAATAGAAACTGTAAGTGTTCATGTAAGGCCTTTCATACAGCCTTTTTTTTCCCTTCCCTGTGAGATTAATAAGAAGCAGACTGCAGTTTGAATTTAGGAAAGTACACTTTTAGCAATAAAACATTGGTTAACATCGACCAGACTACACAGCGCAATAACCCAGAAGACGGATATCTTCAAACAGTAATTACATTGTTATGATATCAGATGGTCGTTTATTTTTGTCAGTGAGTTGTGACTGATGAAATTCTCTATATGATTTGACACACATTATATGAAATATTCACCATTCTTCACCATATGAATATAAATATGCAGTGAACTAGGATGCAGAGAACTGCAGTACACCTATTTAATGTATAATGGTTGCAATTTCTTTGTTAAAGCAAAAAACCACAGAAGTGAACAATCTGTTCAGCTCCATTCAAAAAAACAAACACTTTCCATGGAATGAGAATATGCTAATTATAATACAAGAATGGAAAATTCAATTGTTATCCTCATCTTCAATTTTGGGAGCAAGGTAATAACGAATGTGTCCGATTTCCCCAATTCTATACTCCACTACCAAAGGAACATCAGGTGACATTGACAGCTGAACCTAGAAGAAAAAGAAGTTGAATTATTCAACATGTTATATGCCGACCGCCTTCCAAACTGCAGAGAAATTCATTCACATTCTACAGCACAAACCACAGTCCTAGCAAAGGCCTCAAGATGAATATGAATTACTGATATTTTTACTAAATCAACAAAGTTCTAATACCTAAAGATTACTGATGACTGAATTTCATATCAACCAACTTTCAAATTATGCACATTATGAAGCATGTATAGTCCTTGGCTGTAATCTTGAAACTTGCAGGGTGAAGGAGGAAAGATAGCATCAGCCTTTAATGCTTTGGACTTCCTGCATTCCTTGCAAGTCTCAAGATTACAGTCATGTACTGTAAAACTATCTGCCTAAGTGGAAAATTAGGCAATCTGAGTTATCTAGCTGTCAATTATTATTTTACTATAATGGGTACACATTACATTCTTCATATGAATCTACTTGTCAATGAATCCTAAAATAGCTTCGAGCAAGAAATGAAATATTACATGAGCATCATGACGCAAACAATACGTTGATGAAAAAGACAGCAGGCACAAATGCTTACCACATTAGAAAGAGATGTTGCCTTGGTGAATGAATTCAGGTATCGTGATGCAAAGGTCAGTGTGACAGGCTCTTGCATTTCAACGGTGACTGCAAGTTCTTCTTTATCAACATTGCTTGTCTGGGCTAATTTGATGTTTGCTGTACAACAGTGGCAGAATTTATAAACTGTACTTACCCAAACCTAAGAATAATTTTGCCCTAATTTAGCAATCTGAAAGAGTCAGTTTTAAATCATGCACAAAGGAAAACATTTCATTAGAATCAGTAAATGTTTACATCACCAGCATTATAAATTACTCAACATTATGAGCACTGCTGTTATCCATAGTACAACCAGCTATAACTAGCTTAACTATATACATTATTTTTCAAGTATATTAAACACTGACTGGTATTTAACTGTACTCAGCATTTGAAATGGAATATATCTTTCCATGAATTTAAGTTTTGAGACAAAAGCACCATATTATTCAGGTAAATAGCATAACACCTACGGTTTCTGATTCATTCACATTCACGCCACCAGTAGGAATTATACATTTTGTTGACTACGTACCATCAGAATTAGGTATCCATAAATTTTAAATTAAGTTGTCAGATTAATTGTAATGTATCAACATATACATGGCCAGACCGACACTAACCTGGGTGGCATGGTGTTTAGAACTTCTTGCATATTATTTTGATAGTTTTGAACCTTTGCATATTATTATGTATGATTTTCAAATTTTTGAAGTGTAATTCTAATTTCAAGGTGTAGGTGACAATTTCAGTGTTGACAAATAAATTTCTGTGAATGCTATTTCCATCCTAAATTGACAGAAAATTTGTGCCAGCCTGCACATTCAACTCAGCATGTCTGGTCATAATCTTCATAAATTCTATTCATTCAACACATTATGTACCTGAACCAATGTCACCAGCAGAAGAGAATTTAACTCCTTCCTTAGTGCAAGAAATAACAACAGATTCACCAAACTGACTCAGATCTCGGCAGATTCTGGCAAACTCCCCAGCAGGAAGACGAACAACACATGCATACTCTGTCTCCTAAAAGTAAAAACAAGAGTGATACCAAATTAAGACTGATAGAAACTTTTAATTTATAAACAAGTCATAGCATAATGTAAAAGGGGGGGGGGAGAAAAAAAAAGAACTTACTGGAATCCCAAGATGTTCCTGGTCTAGATTCATCAGTTTCATTTCATAATCTGAGACTTTCTCTTGGTTTGGGGACTCAAAAACAAAGGTAACAGTGTCAGCATTGTCCTGTGCTTTCATTGTTACAACATCCTCATTAGCAGCACACTTAAGAATCTTTGTCATACTGCAACAACAAAATGAATTAAAACATTCAAGTTATAATGTAGTGGTTACTACATTGAAACTGATCACTTTACAGTTGGAAATCACAATTCTGTCTGTTCC
>NW_019060399.1:478534-531116 GCF_000696155.1 Zootermopsis nevadensis | reverse complement strand
TTTAACACTATGAAGACATGTGAGGGGAGGGAATGTAAAACTCCATGCATTCTTTAACTTTGGCACTAAATATGGAGATAACAGTCAGTTTCTTGCTACTATCAATTCACCCCTGAAATTCAATAATTGAACAGGAAGCTATGATGCCCAATAGACAGCACTGATATAATGATAAAGAAAAAATCTGAATGACAGGAATCAACCCCAGTTATCCAGCAATAGCCACTTTACTTACCTGACAAACATACTATTCACAGAACATATGTTAAATACTATCAAGAAATTACTGCACAGGGGAAGAATTATAGGTATTATAATTCAGTAAATATGAAGAAAAGGATCTATTTGTTTACACAAATATTATTATAAGGCCATCTCTCCCACTTAAATGTAATATAAAACATCATCAAACCAGACAACTCAAAATTAACAGTTCAATCTCTTCACACTTTTACAGTATAACACTATAAATTTTCTACATGCTTCCTTTATGTGATGTACATAAATCCCAATCCTAATTCCAGATCACAAGACTGATGACAAATTGATGTTTTTCTTTCATTTTATTTTTGAAGTTACCTGAACTATTGGTGAATTAAGTTAGAAAAGAAACTGCCTTAAATCTGGGGTTCATACTAATCATTCTATTAATTTCGGTGGTAGCAACGATAAGCATTGTCTTTGTACCCTCACTGTAATATCAATAGGTAGAGAAGACTGGGTAGGTTATCACAGGCTATGTATATTCCAGGGACTGTAAATAAACCTCAGATTCCGTAACAGGAGGATTTGGTCACCACAATTTAATACCACAGTATGTTCTCCCAAATGAGAAAAATTTTACACATGTTGTGTCACATAATTAACCGCATAATTCCAAGATAGTGAAACCATCATATTTGCTGGAAAATCGAACTGTTCACTATATCACTATCCTCACATAAGTCTGTTAATGAATTACACTATACAAAAGAGGAAAAGCTTCTATAAACTGAATCTGGTGACATGTTTGGTTAGGTTAGGGTAGGTTTATGTGCCAAAATGACAATAAACCAAAACAAGAAAATTAATTTACGTAACAAGTCAAGCTGTTATATTAGGTTTAATGTGAAGGAAAATAAATAAAACTATGTACCTTTATTTATTATACATGCAAAAGAACGTAGCTTAGAGATGGCTTTGGTATTAAATCCTATCACTCAGTATACTGTATGGCTTTTAGTGACTATACATCAACTCACAGTAGCTTAGCAGTTTATTCTGCTCAGCACTTACCTGCCCAAATTCATGCCCATAGAAATATTCCTGTCACATCGGTATTTGTCAAATCCATCACTTCTTAAATTCATAGACACTAAGCTAACATGTGAATTATCCATCGCCTGAAGCTGAATTCCGGAATCAGAACAATCAAATGTTGCTTCATTAAGTAAATCTTTTATAGCTTCCAAAACCTTCTTTAGGATGGAACTTTGCACAAGACGAGCTTCAAACATCTTCAGTGTTCCCTTCTTTATAACGAATTCCCTAATCAAGAAAACATATAATTCATACAATACGCACAAAACTCGCCTTCCTTGCTACCTGCTGTAACCTTCAATACAGTAAAAACATAAAGACTACGCGCCTAACTCAGAAAGAATTAGTCTTCTTTCCTTCTGATTGGTAGATTGCTGGGCAAATGCGAGCGCCAAAATGTGGTAAGAAGGAATATCGAGAAAGACGCATCGATTTAGTCAGCGCCATAATGTGTGAATATCGATATAGGAGTATCGATTTGGAATCATTAGTGCCAAATGTTGAAAATAATGTTTCTTTATTTTTGTAATACGGCCCTGAATCAGCTGCAGAGGTTATTGCATAGAATCTCCTATTACTGGCCGATTATTAAATATTTACTAAAACTGTACAATATTACGTAATCGCTAACCTAATGTCTAATTTTTCATGGTCATTAAGAACCCCCAATTCCCCCATTTCTTTGTACCAGTCAGGTATATTTTTGTCATATGTACTGTTATTGATAATACATATAATGACAGAACAGATGTTATGTGATTATATATTGTAGTACAAATACATACGGTATGTAATTCATGGTAAAATAAAACAAACATGTATACACGTAGTACAGGACCCTTCCCTATAGGTGTCGTTAATGGTATTTTGTTTAAGTCGGTCAATTTGTGTGGTTTGTAAGCGTGTGATATGGCTGGAAATAAATTAGAAGAAATGGAGGTAGGTTATGCATCGTAGTTTCCAATTATTCGTCGATATAATTTCAGTGTGATATTTAAAAAATATATTGTGTTACAAGAGGCTGTAGTATGATTGTCGTGAATGGCACTGCATGGCTGGGGGTCATGGGCCGGCAGGTTAACGTGGAACAGGATGGACTGCCGTTATTCTGTCGGAAGTTAATTATTTTAGCGTTGCCGCGTACTGTTTGTGTTGACAGGACGTGGAAAAGAAGGAGGATGGTGTTGTTGACGAGCTGCCACCTGAGCTTCAAATTAAACACCCACTGCAGAATACTTGGACACTCTGGTATTATGAAAATGACCGGAATAAAAACTGGGAAGAAAATCAAAAAGAGATCATAAGTTTTGATACAGTTGAAGACTTTTGGAGGTAATTTAATTAATTTCTATTGGGTCTTTTATTTAAGGCGTATTTGTTGTGCTAATCCACAGGACTTGTAAACCTGTTGTGACAAGCCTGAATAACAGTTGCCATCCGTAGTTGATTTATACCGTGCAACATTGTGATTTTTATTTCATTTTACAGTTTGTACAACCATATAAAGATGGCTAGTGAGTTACGCCAGGGTTGCGATTACTCTTTGTTTAAAAAGGGTATTCGTCCAATGTGGGAAGATGATGCAAATAAGCGAGGAGGCCGTTGGTTAATAAACCTGGCAAAAAATCAGAGAGGAAATGACTTAGATAAATATTGGCTTGAAATAGTAAGTACAGGCCCTTCTCTTGTGTTCTAACAAACCTGCCAACAAACTCTGGTAGTTCAACACTGTTAATATCAATATTCATGTACACCGATCATGATCATCTTCATTTTTCATCTGACATTATAATCACTGATGATAAATGTACATTATAAAAGAGTAAATCTGACATGTGTATCAAAAGTTTAAACATAAATGTAGAGTATGTGTGAGTCTAATTTACAAGAGCAATTGAGTGGGAATAATGCTTCCTGCCAGTTGGTAGTATAAGTAATATATATTTGGAAGTGTTAAAGTAACAGTATATCACCTAGGTTGGATTAAAGTTTAAGTGATGATGATCTTCTGTGTTCTGGCACCATGAGTTGTTGGTAAGATTTCAACGGAGAAGTGTACTGTCTCCTTCTTCACTCTAGAACCCAGAACATCATCATCATCATCACTGCCCATAAAGTCTGTTACAAGTAATGTATGTAATATGATTGAACACTGCTGTGATAGTGTTGATTTTTTCTGTATTTGTAGCTGTTATGCATGATTGGTGAAGCATTTGATGAGCATAGTGAAGATGTTTGTGGAGCTGTTGTAAACATTCGAGCAAAAGGAGATAAAATAGGTATTTGGACTGCAGATGCTGTGAAAGCACCAAGTGTTATAGAGATAGGGTAAGATTTACTATAATGAACAACATGTTTTAGTTATTCTTAGTAATACCATACCAATAACTGATGATATTTATATTTTCCCTGGTATTAATTGTAGGGCATGGTGGATGAAACTAAAGTTTGCCTTACGTAGCAAACATGTTAGTGGGAAATTCAAATGAAGATGAAATGGGAACACTACCCAATTTCCTGAAATGTCTCAGAGAGAACAATTTATAATTGCTCATGTGAATGGCATACAGATTGACAGGTGGCTACATTACAATGTTTTCTTTTGTTTTTCAGGCGAAAACTAAAACAGCGCCTCAGTATTGGCCGTAATGTTACTATTGGCTACCAGATCCACAAAGACACTATGGCTAAAGCTGGATCAGTTACTAAAAACACTTACACAGTATAACAGCCTATGTCGGTTAGGAAAGAGTTAAATGTTGAAGACTGTGGATAAAATATCAAAAAAGTTCTATGTAAAATGTTTTGAAATTGGTACACAAGTTTGATCGCGCAATTGTTTTTGATGATTCTAAAAATGTGAACTATGGCAAAATAACTATTTATTGAAATGACCATGTAAGTTCATATATGCAAATATTGAAGTAGAGAAGACATATTTTGGTTAAGAGATCTTTAATGTGGTTTTGTCTCCAGTTACTGTCTTTATGTACTGTTAAATCAATATTTAAGTATACATTATTAATTTTACTTGCAATAAGTTTCTTCTAGATATTGACAACTTCCGTGCATACTAACCAGTAACAAGGAGTGTGTTCATTTATGCCATAACTGTTTTTCACATAATCTTTCTAAACATGTTTAGTTTTCTTAAACCTACATATTTAATTTATAAATGGACTCATTTGTATGATTGGACAGAAGTGTAAATATATAAGTGATGAGAACAGGCTATAGATCAAATGTATGATAAAGATAGATATCAAGTGATTGTTACTGAAACTGAAAGGTAGGGAATGAGTACGTACACTCCACTTATTCAAGTTCTTTTTTACAGATTGTTCATGTGGGGAAAAAATTATATTGCAATATTTTTTTCTTTCCATTTTGCTGTTTAATTCAGTTATATGTTAGGTTTACAATCTAAAGCTATGGAAGTTATTTACAGCTTACATTTTGTGCTGATATAAACTTTACTCAGTTCATTATCTATAGAGTGTATTCCAACATTTTACATATTAAAAGATTAAAACTAAAAACTTGAATATTTATTCATATATTCTTAAAAATTTAATTTGTGATATAAAAGGTACCAGCAATACATAATTTTGAAAGATGTACACTACAATGTTGCCAAACATATTTTGATAGTTACAAGGTACCTTTACTCTAAGACCATTCAAGTGCTGAGTCAGAGATAAAACCACTAACTTTGGAGTAAGGGTAGAACATGCTGCTTGGTCAGGGGCAGTGATCACAGCAAGATGCCAGGGACTAACTGGCTGAACTATGGCACTGCCTAAATAGAATGGACTGAACAAGGATACCAAAGGTGTTGGATATAAAATTAAAAGGAAAAAGAAACATGGGCTAACTGAACAAGGTGGTTTAATGAAGTACTAGAAATCAAGAACAGAGGAAAGGGCTACTAACAAATTGAAAAGTAAGGATTGTGAGAAGACAGATGAGGTATTGGAGACTTTTCATCCATTAACCCATGTAAAATTAGGTTAGGAGAAGAAAAGTGTAAATAGAGTCCATGGGTGTTACACATTTGTAAATATACTCCTGCCTGTATATTTCCAGTAAAATGGCATCACTTGCCATTGGTGAGCTAAAACGAGACTTGTGTCAAGTATAAAGCCTTTGTCTAATTTATATTAAATCCATAATAAAGCAATGATTTCTCATCATGTGCAAAGTGTAGATAAGAAAGCAAATTAAATGTACTATATCTACTCCATGATCTTGACATTTAATGTTGAATTCTTAAATATTTAATGTAAATTAACTGTTCCATGCACACTGCAAGCCTATGGACAAGTGGGTTTGGTTACCATCTATAGACTTAAATTGTAATTCTAGAGTCCTGTCACAAGTATCTACATTAAATGCATGTTAGAAAAATGTGCTTGAAGGCTCTTGATATAGAGAAACATCACATCTTCAATATGCTCTCCTGTTTAGGATTTCTTCTACATCTTCTTTCAAGTCTCGTCTTCCACATTTGTCAAGAGCATATAGCAATTTCTGCTGCACTTTGTATGGTTCTGTTTCTTGTATAAATCTCTTCATGCACTGTAAAATAAAATAAAATAAAAAATAATCAAAACCCATGGGAAAGAACATCCAAGCTACATGTTGTACAGAGATGACAAGGCAATATATAAACAAAAAAAGATGACTGCACTGTGCTTAAGGACATTGTCATGAAGGTAAACAGGAATATAGACACGATGTCTCCATTTTCATAAAATACGATTCTGCTTATATGAAGACATGTTTTGTAGGTCTCAGTAATGAAAAGTCAATCTGCTATTTCTGAAAATACCTCATAAGCACGTTCCTTCAAGTTCCTGGGATACTGAACTTCAATGTCATCAATTTCTCCTTCACGTATTGATAGATTTCTTGCTAGCTCTCTCCACTGTGTTCCTATATCTTTACAAATATGATCCAAGGCTGGAAAAGAATTTAAACAAGTGAATACAAAATCAACATTAATACAAAGCAGACTGGTTGCAGATATTTGGATTAAACCATTCATTCTTGGGTTAATGATAATGTTACTACATATGAAGAGCATGCAGACTTGCAAGGAAAAATCTACGGTTTATTTCAATGTATTATACCGGTGTTCATGTATGTTCAGGTGAGATTTGAGGTTCTCATGATGAAAAGTATCAAGATGGTTGTCTTCTGGGATGCAGCACTGTGTAGTCTGGTTAGAATGACAGAGGCAGTAAGTTCCTTTGAAAATTTGGTCAATATGAACCAGATTACATAGCACTACATCCCACATGACAGCACTCTTTATATGTTGTTATTTTTATGTGCTAAAAACTTGCAATTCCATGCAGTTAGTGATGTATTTTATGCTGTGACATTAATGGCTAAATAACAAAAAATGAGTACAATATAGCATTAAAAAACATTGCACGTTTGTACACATACCTGCTTTTTGTAGCACACTGTTGTTACTGAAAAATATATCTGCACTTCTAGATCTTGAGCCTGAAGAATTACTTGAAGAATAAAAGGGAGGTTCAGTGCTTCCTTGGAAAAGAAAAAGAAAATGTTTACCTTTCATTACATATCTGACACATGACACCAATATTCAAAATCATAGGCAGATTATAAGAAGGATTGGAGACATGTTACCTGCTACACAACATACAAAATGCTCTTCACCAGTAAAACATTAGTTGTCTCCTGTCATGCTATCAACTGTGTTAGTTTGCTTTATTTTAAATATCATATTTTCTTACACCTAATTACTTTACATTTCATTAGTGTGCTTTACCCATATACATCTGGATGTAGCACACTGGATATATACAGCCTGCTATGATGCCTTCAAATTAATTGGATTGCAATTCCTATGGCACATGGCAAGCAGTTATCCCACAACTTAACGTTATTGTAAGATCCAAGAAAAATAATTTGTTCACTCATTGTGCTCTTACCATTATTATTCATGTGCATTCCTTGAATTCTATTCCTATTGTTGTTAGTCTGGAAATTCGACAACATTTCACTCAAAATGTCAGCATTTGGCAATAGTTGTACAATTTCCGTAAACGGACCTACGTTGTGTTCCCCGACATAACTTCTTTTTTCCAGTATGGTTATTAAGTCATTAAAATTATTTACATAACTGGAAAGTCTTTTCGAGTTTATGATAGGTTGAAATTTATCGATCAATATCTTTAAATGCGTTTTTCTTAAATATTTTTCAGAGTGGTTCACAATTTGACCTCTGAGTTCCATGTATTCAGCTGCAAAAGCTGACATTGTATCGTATCAGCTTTTAATAAACTTAAGTCAATATATGCTGACATATATATTCTAAAGTCACAAGCTTTGCACATTTCACTTCAACATGTTCCTCTAAACTTCACACTCACAAGACCAACAAACACAGCACAAAACGTACTCCTAATTTCGCCATCTTAAATTGCTAGAAACGAAGAGTTGAAAATTCTGAGAGGCTAACCACATCGGTTATGACCAGATCGATGTCACGGAGGAAGGATATAGTACTCAAGAAAATAGTAGGTTGGCTATGTTTTTGGTGTTCCTTAGTGGGCGGTTAACCCCTTAGATGCTTAATGCATGGTTTACAGCATTTTGGAAAATTGTTTATAATCCGTGGAAGCGACCAGCCACAAGAGACCAGCTGACCACTTTACTTACCTATGCCAGGTAAAGTCTAGGAATGATTGTGTAATTTCTTGTGGTTGAATCATTTAGGCCGAATTTTATAAAGTTAGAGACATTAATTAGGGAAAAGGTAACGTATATTATTAAATCTTTTGTGATATGTGTTGAGGTTAGCTTTTTATTGAGGGTGCAGACCTGTTGATGTTTCTATACGCAAATTTTCTTTCGGATGCGCAGAAAATTTTAGTCCTTAAAAGCACTGACCCCTTTCATGTTTATTGTAATTTAAAGCGCTGCTAACTCCTGAAGAAGCATTTTATATAGCTACATAGTAATGAAAATAAATACATTTGATTTAAACTGCTTGAGTTACTTCCCAAAATTGGGAGGTAGACAAGGGAAAATAATATAATTTATTTACATTCCATGAAAGGATTGTGTACCAGTCAGATTTCTTTGTTACATTCGCTTATAAGACTTTTGGCACCATCTTTACTTGGTATTCACCCTGAAGAAGGAGGCATTAAGGTCCTTTGAAACACTGGTAATTGTATCACTTTAATATAGTGCTATACCCAGAATATTGTGCAGTGAATGTGGATCACTGTCTAAATAACAAATTATGTCATCATTCACTGTTTAGACAGTTGTCATGATAGAAAGGAAGGATGAGATAAGTTCACCATCAAACAGTAGTGCAGATCTGACAAATCCTGCAGCTACCTTGGCCCACTGTCATCAGCTGCTGCAGCTAACAACATGCCAAGTAAGTTCTCTTTCCTCACAATAAAATAAAGCACTACCATTGTATAGACATTGGTTAGATTTGTGTAATGAAAAGTTGTCTGAGAATTGCAAATATATGTGCCATGTATCTGTTTCTTATGAAATCACACTTCCCCTCCATGTCTTTAGCTCTGAACCACACTTCCAAAACATGATTCCTTGAAGTTGAGTAGTGCAATAATTGCAAATTTTCCATATTTTTAACTTGTTGACCAGAGTAATTGTCACCATAGTCTGAATAGTTAAATTATTAAATGTAATATTAGTTCTTAATTGTGTATTCTTATGAATATCAGTGATTGCTGTGTTCAAGTGGTTAGCAGTTATGCTTTGTGTTTGGAAGGTCCCAGATTAGAATCATAGCCACATTAATGGCCATCTTGACACATTACTTTTTTTTTATCATCCCTCCCAGCATATGTTTGTATAGTACCTTCAAATAAGCAAATATAGCTTTGTCTTACTTTGCATTCCATCATTTACCACACCTGTTTTTATCATGTCATTGGAAGCTAAATAACCACTTCAGTTGAAAAGCATTATTAAATAACTGAATCTTATTGGTTTTAAATATGTCTTAAGATATATATGAGGTGGATTATGGAATACTAAAGATAGTATTATTCTCCTTGTTTTTGTTGAAGGCCCAAGCAAAGCTTCGTGGATCATTTGCTAGGCTGACTGAAGCATTGCAGTCTCGAGAAAAGCAGCTGTTACGGCAAGTTGATGTTCTCCACAGTCAACAGATAGCTCTTCTGCAGTCACAACACTCTGTCCCTACCAACTGCATCATGTATGTTCCCCTTCAGTGCCACAGACAGTTGTATCATAATGCTTCCACAGATGGGATTAACAACTTGGTGTATCTCATGCAACTACACCATTGCATTTGGAGGCATAATGAGGGCTTCATAATTTTTACTCACCAAATATTAGATTGAACAAATCAAGTTGGAGTGAGATGGGAAGGGCATATATATGGAAAATTGAATATACATAAAAATGAAGTCTGAAAACCTAAAGGGAAGAGGTCACTTCATACGCCTTGTCATAGATGGGAGTACACTATCAAAATGGTATAATATTTGAATATTTCATTGCAGCTGCATGTTCAGTGGCAGGTTTTGATGTTAGTGGTGCTGAACATTTTGGTTCTACTACCAGAAATTTAGTCACTCACTATTGTGGATTATGTATTTCAGTGGAGATGCTGTTAAATCAATACCTCAAGTCAGTTTGAATCTGGACCAAGAGAATTATTTATGTGAGAGCATTCTAACCTTTGGGAAAGTCAATGTGGAAGGAGGAAATCTTGTTGCAATTGAGGGAAATGTGGCACCATTTTCTGTTCCTTACAGGTGAGAAGAACGCTTTAAAAATGTGTTTGGGGGGGGAGGAGAAAATAGCTTTTGTAATCACCATTTCATGCACTGTGCTTCATATTCCTGTGCAATATAATTACCACTTTGTACTTCATGGTACTGCAGATGGAGCTACAGTTTTGAGTACAGTATCATAACCGTATTCCTTCTAAAATCAGAGAGATAGGCTAGAAGCCTTCTCTAGAACAGCTAATATAATAATTTGATGATGGAAGGAGTTGACTTCAGACATTGGTGCTGTTATAATTTTTAAGACATTTTGTGGAAATGAGAATGTGAATTATTTGTTTTTCTATGGTATAGAGTTGAAGACTACCAAGATGCAAATGAAGACCATGTGTGCCTATATAAACCTCTTTCAAATCATTCAACACCTCAGCAAGATGTTGTTCAGTTTAGCCTTGCCCCACGTCTCAAGGGATTTAGCGAAGGACAGCAGGAGGGTACATTGGCCACTCCAGAATGTACACTTGTGAATGTAAGTTCTGTACCCTTCACATGGATAATGAAAACCTAGATTCCCACAACACTTTGAATAGGTGGAAGAATTACTTCTCTGAGCTGTTGAATGTACATAAGGTTAGTGATATTAAGGCAACAGAAATACATACATTTTAGCTGTTAGTACCTAAGCCTAGTCCTTAGGAGGTTGCAATTGCGCTAGAACTGATTGAAGCAGGAGGTGAAACATTAATGTTTTGAGATCCGTAAACTCCTTAATTCTGTTTGGAATAAGGAAGAATTGCTTCAGCAGTGGAAGGAGTATATTATTGTACCAGTTTACAAGAAGGGGCAATAAAACTGACAAGTAATTATTGAGGCAAACAAAATTTTATCCACCATCCTTCTCTCAAGGTTAAGTCCATACATAGACAAAATCACTGGGGATCATCAATCTGGGTATGTGGGAGTAAAATATTAAAATGGATCTTACAAGATAAACAGGATAGGGTGGTATGGACTGGATTCATCTGACTCAGGATAGGGACCAGTGGTGGGCTCTTGTGAACAGAGTAATTAACCTTCGGGTTCCATGAAATGTTGGGAATGTCTTTGAGTGACTGTTGGCTTCTCAGGAAGGACTTTGCTCCATGAAGTAAATAAAAATGCACAAGATGCCTTGCAAGGAACTTATCATCTGAGTTTATTTGGTGTTCAAGATCAGTGTAGGAAATGTGCTCTGCTGTCTCTCAAGAATTGAAATCAGCTATTCATAGCTTCTCAACAATGGGAATTGTATGTTACCATTGAAATATTCTAACAGGAGTAGGTTCTTTAATCTGGTTCACTTTACAAAAGATGTTTCTTTCATATTGTAGAGTCAAGTGTCATCTGAACCAGTGACAACAGCAAAAGACAGCTTTGTCGGTGACTGTCGACGCCCATCTCAAGTTCAGCAGTGGTTGCAGCAAATAATGGCAGAAACAGAAACAGAGCCATCTATAGGGGAACAGGAGAACTTCTCATCCCTAAGTCAATCAGAGCACCTTTTTGACTGATTGTTGTATAACCCCTTTTGAGTTAAGAGGCACTAATCCACAGATGATTAGGATACTTGGGATTGTAGGCTGCTTTACTAAATTATACTTCACAAACATGGATTATTCAGCTGTATTAATATTTTATAATGGGTAACACAGCAGTTGATTTTAAGAGCATAATTTTATATTTTTAGTTAGGGGTAATTTATTTATAATATTTATTGCATTTCTGCATGACTATTTTCTGACTTATATGTGAAAGGCTGAATAAATGTAAGGTACCTAACTTTGTTTACAGTTCTTCACTTCATCCCATAGTCAAAAGCTTCTTTAATAGAAATGATGAATAGTCAGTAGTTAAATTACGGGTGCGAGAACAATAAAACAGTATTTGGAACTAAGAAATGAAAAGTAACAGGAGAATACAGAATATTACTAGGCTGATTAAATCAAAGGTGGTTGAGATGGGCAGAGCATTAGTATACATGGGGAAAATTAAAAATTCATACAAAAGTTTTGTCAGAAAATCACAAGATCAGAGACAAAAAACCCACCCCTCCAGGCTTCAAAGTGTTGACTTCTAGGTCGATAGGGGATCTCAGATTGGTATCAATTCCTTTCCCATTTTATTATGTGAGCCACATGCAAGTTATTCATTACACTGTACTGTATATATGTAATACACTGGAATGTATTGCAATGTACTATATATTTTCTTCTTGTTTTATTTAATTTTTATGTGCTACATTATATTATATGCAGTATATTGTACAACACTATATAAAATGTACTGTATCATCTGTATTTGGTATACTGCTGTGTACTCGGCTATTCTTAGAAACCTTCAATTCTGCTAAAACAGCATACTGTGTGTTGTGAACAAATACATGCTACATACATGTAGCTCCTAATCACTGCTATGCAAGACAGCAAGCATTCTGTTGAATGTCAGCTGGTGGCAACAGTGGTGATACAGAATGTTTCCAAAGTCACTTTATATCTGTAGGAACAAATGTTGGAATTGTGGAGTGATTAAAAAAATCTTTGTGCTCACACACTGCCCTATGTGGTATGCAGGAAGTTTTGAATCACATTGTATATCATTATATATATGTACCAAAGTTCTATATATTGGGGTTCTGTGTCATCATACTGATGTGCTGAGTGGTTGCCATAGCTGCGAACAAGTGTGTTATTTGTCCATATACTCTACATTTAAAAGCATATTTTGTGAACACAATATTAATGCTTTGGACTATCTTGAAACTTTAAAGACCAGATTGAAGAAAATGTGATAATATATTTACTTTCCTGAGAAAATGTGCTTCTATTACTCATCCAGAAATTGATCATGTACTTTTTCAACAAAATGTATGGATTTAATTCTTGAAGAGAGATGTACTTACAAATAAAGGCAAACCGTCTTTTGACATTAATTGTTTTTCTCCTTATTCCAGTGTTACACCACTACATTATATTGACAAAACGTCCTATTCAGAATGTTATACTTTTTCCTTAAATTGCATTTCAAGACTTCTATGCATTGCAATGCCTTGACAGTTTTAGCAGTATTTTTGACATCCAGTAAGCAAACTGAGTCCCAGAGTATGTATTCTTTCTTCTTTATTTCCTATCACACTTTTCCAGAGCATAGGGCCTCCTTTCGGAGGTTTTCTTGGTCTCTGATGTGTGCATTTGTGAGTAACCAGCCCACTGACTGCACAATTTCTACAGTCATGATTGTGATTGCCAGAGCCATCTAGTAGTGAATCAGCAGAGATTTGGGTGAGAAATGGCTGCTGAATTTTGCTCTCGAAACATCTCATATCATGCTCATAAGCTGCTCCTACATGCCATAAATCTATGACATGGGACCACCGGCTTTACTTCCCCTCTGAAGAAGTGCTACAGATTTTCATCACCCTTAAAAATCCATCATCATGTAATCATTACACTTTAATAGCTTTCACCATGATACATACAGTTCTGTACTCTGGAGCTGCTGCCCTACTTCTGAGGTAAATTTTGTAATGATCACAGGAAACTACTTGGAAACAAGAGGTTCTTCTTACACATTCAGTCATTTCTATCAGATTTGCCAAACAAACCAACAATTCTCTAGCATCTATGATATACAGTACTCTGGTGCCAATATGTGCTAATGAATGAAATACAAAGAACAAATACCAGATGATAGTTTCACCAGATAAGCATTCACTGTGAACCTTAGAGAACTGAGAACCTTAACCTGTGAGCATTATGAAAGGATGGAGGAGAAAAAAATGTATGTTTGCACTGAAGAATTTTATCTGTACAATTAAATAATCTTTCTTTAAAATTTTCTGCTGAAAAGAGGGGTAGTGGAACTAATATCTGAGGTAATCTAATAGTACAATAAATTGCATTTTTTCTGAACATCTCAAACCTGACTTGAGACAGCAGTCCCTACAAAGCCCCTTTTAAAAGTATAAATCAATGACAGCATAATACTTTGTAACTTATAATAATCACTTTAATTAATTTATTATACTGGCACTATATATAAAATCAACACAAAACATTTTGAATTACATTATGCCTTAAACATACACCAAGCAGCAAACCTAATTAATACTCTTAAAAACTGGACTAATTTATTATGAACAAATTACTTTACAATTGGTGATCAGAAAAACTATGAAGTATTGTTTCATACACATCACAGATACTTTTAATTAAGTACAATATGTAAATTTTTAGTCAGTCAACTGGGATAAAATCCATATATAGTCCAAATGTCAATATTTGAATGTAAGTAAAACATGTGAATGGAACTCAACCTAATTACACAACAGAAAAGTCTAAGTTACCATTGTCACATGGTAAAATGACTACCACATTCTTCTAATGTATAATTTTTCTTTCACTCCATTCATATTGCCAAAGAGAAAAGAAGTAAACACTTCGGTTAAATTTTTTAATTTGTACTTGAAATATATTGTTTAAATACACCATTTACAGGAATTACGTTTTTAAATAGGCCTAGTTTGATAACATAATGAATTCTGTTACAAATATTTTGAAATAAATTTTCCTCACACCTCATAAATTTTGTATAATTTATGCAGTCATCATTTATAACTTGTATGATCATCACTTCCAGGAACAACTGGAAGAAGTGGGGACTGGGAACCAAGAGAGAACTTTGGTCGGACTGTAGCTGCTTGTACTTCAGTTGTTCGATCGGTTATTACATCAGCTACCCACTTCATACCCGAGTTGGAAGGACCAACAGTCCATGGTCTCACTGGCAAAGGAGGAGTCTGTTGCTGTTTAAATGGCAGTCCTGTACCATTCAATGACTTGTGACTTTGTTGCAACCACTGTACTGATGGTGACTGAAATGATTCTTCACTGCTACTTGAACTCACAGCACAACTAGTGGACGTATTGAGTACATTTATGTCTTGCAATTTCCCCCTTCCAACCAGTTCTGTTTGCCTGCCCAGGTGAGGTGAAAGAGAAGATGGAAGAAACACAAAACCACTGGCAGCCTGGTGACTTCCACCCATTATGCATACACTTTCACACTTTCTGTCATCTTGTAGAAGGTGGCTCATTTCTTCACATTCATTCCCAGTCAAACAACTCTCTTCAGTTACATGAGATGTTTCATATGAAAATTTTCTGCTTGATATGTCAGCGGCACTGTCTTGACAGTCACTATCTTTTAAATCACTTATGTCAGCAATACCACAACTTTCTATGGACATGGATATTAGGGTCTGATAATTACTGCCATTATCTGTTACAGTATCTCTCTTAAGTAATTCCTCATTTCCACAATCAGTACATGCCAAAAGAATGTTGTCAGCCATATAAACTGAAGTCTCATGTTGCATCCCTTCTTCCTTACTTTTAGTCAATGTCTTCTGCCTCCCCTCAAGGAAAGCAAAATCTGCAGTAGTTGCACTAGCTGATTCAGTCTCTCTGTTTTTTCCCCTTACAATATCATCTGAGGCAACAATTCCACAACATGTTTCTGACACTAGCAATGATTCTTCCCTTGCCAGTGGAGGCTGAGAATTTGATGTTGGCAAGGCAACCTTTCCTGGGACATTCTGGACAAATATTACCCTGTTGAAGGCCTTCCAGCGTCGACACAGATGGAGATATGCTTTGCATTGGATGTACATAAAGACAAGGCCCCCAGTAAATCCTATGGCCACAACAATTAGTTTGGTCCAGAATGGCCATTCAAGAAGACCTTTGTGAATCTCTTCAGCTGTACGATCAATCAAAACATATAATGACCACACAACACACATCAGAGCCACAGCATGGAATGTGACTGAACAAAGAAGCTTCCGACGCTCCATACTTGACATCTCCAGTGTTTCCCACTGCAACCAAGTCATCATTTTTGTCAAGAGGAATAATATGAAAAATGTTCCATTCATAACTTAGTTAATTTAACAATCCTTCTTCAACTACACATATTATATCATGTCAAATGGCCAGATCACAAGGAATGTTGAACAGGGATGGATGTGGAAAGAAGCAGTTGTGCAGTGGTAAAGAGATCGAAAATAAATATGAATAACCTATCAGAACAGCTGGCCCTTTAGCCAAGAATCAACCCACTTAACTGCAACATTTATGTTTTTCTGTTTGTAAGAATTTTAAACACACTTCAAACATTTGAGTAATATGAAAATGTTAGGGGCACAGTGTGCCTGAGTACACCAGTCCATGTCTGTTGCCCTATTCATTCTTTCAACCATACCATTTACAATACTCATGAAATATGAATATGGGCTACAGAATTTTCATGCCTTTTCAAATATTAGATTTAAAAAGAAAACGAACCCATGAATGCATATATCAAGACTAGCTATGCTGGTGATTTTCATCCTTTTTTTTTACTTCCTCCTGATAAATGAATAAAATTTTGAACAAATAATGAATGAGAACAAGGTATAAAGCCCCAAGTCATGAAAGATATGAAATAGTTTTAAATGTTAGATAAAAGTGAATATGGTAATTCTTAGGTGGAGTTATCACCAGACTGCAGAAGGCTCAAACTTAGGTTTGGTAACCTTCAAATAAATAAGGATACTTGTTGATATAACACCAGTGATATATAGCTGGCTCAAGTACTGTTTACTAAAGGGAGAAAAGGGAAGCTTCAAGACTGTGCAGACTGTCTACCTACCCGATACAGCTGTGATAATAAATTCATGCTACTAGAGATAAAGCTGCATAAAATATGTATAGCACCTCATTATTTAGCTTCTTCAGTAATAGTACCTTATACCACCAGCAATGATGTGCATATATTATATTTTAATGTAAACAATATTGTACATATACAGTCACATAAATGTTATCAATTCCACAGTCTGATATTTAGACTGTATATGAGACAACTTTCTCTTGTGCCACTTCTCACTTGGTAGACCCCTAAAGTGGATACAAACAGACAGCAGTTTCCTCCATGCATGCCACATATTTTACCCATCCCATCCTTGATTTTTTTGCTAAGAGAAATAAACATAAATTTACCTCACTAAATGGTTTGATCTTGCTCCGCATAATGAACTGGAATTTACAAAGCTCACAACTCCGGATGTCTGAGGACTTGATCCACTGCTGGAGGCAAGCCTGATGAACATAGCGCAGGGAACCTGAACAATAACACGGTGCAATAAGGGGCACCTCACTGTCCCCTTCACAGTGGCAGATTCTGAAAATCAGTTTATCATTATAAAATCAGAAACCTGGGAAGGAAGACAAATTCACAAATCCTTATTATATTCTATTTTTAAAAGCTACTTAATAATAGCCCTTCTGTAACTATGCTAAATTCCACTTACCATGTTCAAACCAAGCTGAAATCTTCAGACCACCCTTGCATCCCAGGCATTTAACCAAAGAGACAAGTCTTTGTAACCATTTTAATACACTTAAGAATACATTTCAGTTACATATATTTATTTTAAATTTTGGATATATAATAGTCTCTATTTTTATCATAACATAAAAACCACCTATGAATTGTAACATAAACAACAAAATCAAATTCTAAATCTGGAGTAATAGTAATTTTCAGCAGTGTAATGGAGGAACAGTGATATTGGATATTTCCAATAACTGACCTCAAGCTTAGACAGTTGGTTAGTGCTGTTGCACCCACCCACCTCACTACACATACCCTACTTTCCAAACTATTAAAAACTTGCACCAAGCAGTCAGCCAATGTTTCCTCTGGAACATAAATTCAAACTTGGCTTGGAACGGCATGTTTCATGAAGGGGTGTGGGAATACACAACAAGGCAATAAGCATTACAAAACATTAAACAACAAACATTTGATGATTACCTGCAGATATCATGGTTATTAGAAAGAGTTGAAGCTTGGGAGGCACAACGTTCTGGTGGATGCTGACTTGAAGTTGTGAACACTGGCTCCTGGAAATCAAAAAGAAGTCGTCATTAGGAGAAAAGAAAGAAAGAAAAAAGACTCTGGACTCTGTCAATGATCAAGCAGTCACTGGCTTCTCACTATGGAAGACTGACAGATCAATTCCAGGCCAGCCCACATGGCATTTGTGATGAACAAGGTAGCGCCAGGGCAAGTTTTTGTCCAAGACTTCAGTTTTCCTTGTCATTCATCATTCCAGCAAAGCTGCACTCATCCTTTGAAGTGATGATATACTATATCTACATAAAGCCACAGTGCCTATGGACTCAACTGTACCCCACCAAGTCATTAATTACTAAGAAAAATCTCAATCAAGACATAATACTTCTGATGAGAACTGAATCAGAGAGCCCTTATGTGTAACACATACTATAAATAAATAAACAGGAGTTTATTCAGTCAGCCATGTGAATGTCTTATTATTAATAAGAGTTTAGTATGCCATACATTATGTAACTAATACCATGATACAAAGCATCCTAGTAGTTTATTATTCAGTTGATCCACAAATACCCTGCAATTTGGAACCCAAATGTTCAACATATTTATCAAAACCCACCATCTGACATTATGAAACAAATTTATTTTGTGAGAAAACTGCATAATGGCCTCAGTGATGGTCAGGATACATCACAAATTCACCTTACTTTCAGTAATATTAAATATAGTCAAGTTACAACCATCATCTGTGGCAGGAGGCAAAGCTAATACACATGTCAGGACATAACTGTCAGTACTGATATACATAGCTGCACACTGATCCTACTCTTCACTACATTATAGGTAACTAATTTTAAATATGCCATTATTACATACCTGCAATTTCCATTCCTGGTTCTGGGGGTTTGCATTTGAGTTTTCTTTGACCCAGTCAAGAGGTGAAACGCTAATTTGTTGTAACGGCATTTCAAAATTAGCATATTATGTAAGAACACAGCTGGCTAGAAACATAAAGAGACTTAATGTCAAACATATTTACATGGCCATTATTACATTCATTTAAAATGAACGAAATGCACCATACGAAACTCTAAGCACAAAAAAGGCTTCTTACACAAAATAACAAAAATGCGGAATCTGAAGTATATATTCCTTCTTCATATATGTCCGAGTACAATTACTTTTGACGTTTTCGTTCATAGTGTAGCCAAGCACACTCAGGTACACAGCGAGGGACATTTTATCAGAATTACCAAAGAGTAATACAAAAGTTCACTTTTTTAAATCGAAGCCAGGAACAGAGCTACAAATGTAATGCTTTTAATACAAATTTTTTAAGTGGGCGTGGTTCTACAAACAGCAAAATCTGTCCAATCAGCTGTTTTCTTGCAGTGCTCCAGTGCCAATAACAACACATACTTATCACATCTCCGTAACGGAGGTATTATTTTAATTTATTCAATACCCCAAACTTCATAAAATATGTTACACTGTTATAATTCGTCTCCGCTAAATGTTAATATCCAATCAGAATTATCATCTTGAAGAGCAATTCCTAGTCTTTTTCTCGAACTTTGCAACCACTAAGTCAATTTACAACCATACATTGACCTAATAAACCGAGACTTCAGGTAACCACATAACTTGACCAATCTGAGAAGACCACGGATTACTACGAAAGAAGCCTTTGGTCATGGTAGATGGTGTGGTCCCTGGAGTTACATCTTGTAATCCATGGTCTTGTGTGTTCTGTGGTTGGTGAAAATTTTGAAGTAAACTACAGCATTTATGATGACACTATACTTTTTATTAATTTTTCTCGAAGTAAAATGGCATAGATACTCACTTAACTGATATTACAACCTATATCTGATTTTGTAGGCATATTTTCACACATTGCCATATGTAGTTGAACAAATCAATGAATTAAGATTACGTAAATTACTAAACGATAGCCCTATCGGTAAAACTGTTACCTATTATTCCGACCAAAACAATGTTTTACTCCTGTTCCCCCTCACAGCAACGCAGGACCAATAATTTTGAAATCCTTATATTGTATAACTTCATCCTACAGAGAGCCACAAAGGACTTTACAGGAGCATGCATGCAGTACAGCCTCCCATACATCTACTTTGTGCCCAAGATGACATTAAAAAATTAAAATACAAGTTAAATGTAATAACAGTCTGTGTTCATCTGAACACAAAATGTGACAGCAAGTCACCTTCAAGCAATTCATTTAAACTTTCCACAATTGACGTTAGCCCTCTGGGATGTCTTGCAGGAAGATGCCAACAATTCTGGAGGAACTCCTCCAAAACTTTTCAACCTTAACAACCAATACCAATGTCAACATTTTTATGCCACAATAACCTCAAATTTCAGGTTTCCACATTCCAGGACAAAGAAAGCCCTGCACAATACACTATATGGCATATGATGATTCATAACATACATGTGTCTCAGGGCACTTTCTACTTTAGTTATATTCAGAAACAGAACAGATTGATTATATGAGCACATATTTTATCATAATTAATAATATGTGAAAATTTACAATATATACATAAAGGACATAATATAATAACATCAGGAATTAAAATAAAATAATAAATATATGACAGCATCACATACATTGAAACATTCAAGTACCCAACAAAGATCACACAGTCTTCATAACACTAACATAAAATATACATTACTGTGAATAAAATACATATATAAGATGACATGCATCTAAGAAATGGATCAAATAGTTTGTGTGTACTATATATTCAAAACATTGGGAACAGAATGTGCATGTAAGATTGAAGGCATTATTAAAAATTAATGCTAGTTAGTAACTGTAACTCAAACTCAGTTACTAATACAAGATTATATGTAATGTAAACCAGCAATTTCAAAATTTCTTTGTTCTATTCTAAACTGGCAAGAGTAACATATTTTCTACCATGCTTCAGCTTCATAACAGAGTCAATTCAAATGTTAACTGTATATATTAATAGCAAAGTGAACACAGAAGTGAAACTGAAAACAAAAGTTGGTCCCTAAACAATTCTTTCCTCTTTTAAGACTTCAGGATAAAATAAATGATTTGTAAGCAAAAGAAGACAGAATATAAACACATAAAACTGTTCAAATTACATTTCTCACTGGCCATTATATTCTACAATAAAGAGCTAATGGTATCTCAATCCACAGTTACTGTAAAACATTACAGACTGTGAGATAGCTTACTATGTTAACATATCTATGAATTATTACAGAATGGCTTGATCATGAACAGAAGAAGGATAATAATGGAATAATGACGTCTCTTCACATTTTAGTACATTTCTAATGCAGAAAATAAACTTGGGTCAGTCATTCAATTTTCATTGTATAACAGTACAAACAATTAGATTATATTTTACCATCACAACTTTCTCTATAAAAAGACCTCAATATTTTGAGAAGAATGTTCTCTCTTTGTCAAACAGATCTATGAACATGACACTACCATAATAGAAAATTACAAGTAAAAACAATTGCTCTTTACAAGCTAATTGTAACAAATTTTTAATCAAAGTAGTTTATAATTATACTGACAGCTGTTAAATGACTCTTAGCTTTTAAATAGCAGAAAAGAAAGGAGCACCAGCAGAATAAAGACTTACAGACACACTGAAGTCTTTAAGCCTTTATTCTTGTAAGTATTCTCCCACATGAGTTTTGAAGTTCTCATGGCAATGATGATTTTGGTGTTGGTATTATGGGTTGAATGCCACATGAACATGTCAAGAGATACTAATGGTTTGCCTCCATCTTCAGATCAGAAGATGGGGAAAGCATGTTCCTTTGAAATGTTGGTATCTACCTACAAGTCCACATAGCATTGCAACCCGTAAGATCAACATCAACATACTCCCCGATTTATTAATTTAGAACTTACAACCTCAAATTCAGTTCCCACGTTTCAGATTATGACCCACAAAGTGAATGGCAGAAATTATAAGAACACAAATATAAACCATCCAATCATATCTTACTGTATACAAACAAACACAACCATATGATGCATCAAAAATTTCAATAAATGCTATTTAAAATGTGTTTGAATACCACTTAGCCTAGATCAGAGGACTTTAGACTATTAGTCAATAAACAAATACAGTAACACACACGTGGGTATCTACCTACAAGTCCACATAGCATTGCAACCCGTAAGATCAACATCAACATACTCCCCGATTTATTAATTTAGAACTTACAACCTCAAATTCAGTTCCCACGTTTCAGATTATGACCCACAAAGTGAATGGCAGAAATTATAAGAACACAAATATAAACCATCCAATCATATCTTACTGTATACAAACAAACACAACCATATGATGCATCAAAAATTTCAATAAATGCTATTTAAAATGTGTTTGAATACCACTTAGCCTAGATCAGAGGACTTTAGACTATTAGTGTGCTACAGAATACAGTAACACACACGTGAACACACATAGTAAAGCTAAAAGCAGTATTCCCCTCTGACTATAGAATAATTATGAATTGTCTTCACCTTTTAACAAATTGTGTAAATCTGATGAATAATGATCTACTATGACAACATGTAAACTTTTAGGTAGGATTTTTTTGTGTTGCCTACTCAAAGACAGCAGATAGTCATTCGTTACACAGTACAAAAGACTGTCACAATCTGAGAGTTTAACAGTGTCATCTGACATGTGTATTATTTGCTTTCTCCTGTAACTTTCATGGATTAGTATATTCTTTTGTGAAACTAAAGAATTTTAAGTGTCTGTTGAGTTTTGGTGGTGTTCTACATGAAACACCAAGGACCCAAACATTAGATTTTGCACAGACCAACTAAAGATTAGGTTTTCTATGGTGTCTGATAGTTTCACGAAAAAGGTAGAGAATGGTAAGACTGTACAAAGTGTTACCAACTCACAAGAACACAAAAGATTTTAGCATTACTATGCATTATAGTAAAGATGAGGCACAAGATCTCTCAACAACACTATAGGTATATATCTCTCAGCACAACAAATTGTCACATGCAATCATGATTAAATTCTAGCAGTGGCTTCCCATCCTAGAATCTATTGTTCTTAATACCAATGCTTCTTCATAACACAATTTCTATATTCTAAACACCTGGTATGTGTTAAATACTACTTTGTATTAAAGAAATTGGTAAGGTAAAAGATAAAACAATCTGACATTTGAAAACCTGAAAAATATTTCTCTGTTTTATGTGACCAGGTTGTTAGTTTCAGCACAAAACTAGTACATGTCAAAGACACATTTAAAACATATAGCACTGCTTTCTTTTTATTTAACACAATTCCTTAGTTATATATGCATAAGACTTTATTAAGATCCCATTCACATTAAAAATACTATATCTTGTCAGATACTTTTTTAAACATGTAATCCTGTATTCACATATTACTTTTTTATACAGATTTTATACAACCATAATTGAATACATCTGGAAGCCTTACTCTAGAATGAAATTAACATCAGACCAGAGTAAAAACATGCAATTAATTTTACAGTTTTTTATACTGACTTGTGTCCCAAAGGCATGGTGTTGCCAATATATGGAATATGTGGTACACTACATGTAAGCAAACAGTATGAAAATACATCAGAAACCATTACATTATATTTCTCTTTATGTGTTATAGCATGTGTCCTCTAACCTCTTGTTAAGAAATTAATTTATGAGTGCCAAAACTCAATGTGATGTGGAGGGGAAAGAAAGAAAAAGAAAAAAGAAAGAAAGAAAAACTGTTCAATAGGACATTGTTATTATGGAAACTACTTAAACTGCCAGCCATCACTGAGGATGATTAACTTTTAACAACACATAACTATATTAATTAAATTTCTGTACAACACTCTTCGTAATCTGACTCATGCACAGTACAATCTTATTGATACAATTCCATGTATTTTTCCATTAGTAATGGTGACTTTCTGTTGATCCAGTACAGCCCAATAAAAATTATCACCAATAGTTTTATAAACATGACAGTCAAACCCAACAGTCATGACTGCTTTCGGTTCTGCCAGAAATATTGAAGTACTTGCCTAGTGGTCACAAAGACAGTAAAAATCTGACTTCTTTCACATTTCACATACTGGTTTTCAGTTGCCATAAAACTAATGTAAGGAAAAGAATAACAACAAAACATCCTATACATTTATGGAAATGTTGGTATGTGATACTAAAGGGATAAGCAGATGGTGACTTCAGACAGATACTTCATACTTTTACCTTTGATAATGGATGACATATTTCCTGCTATAAACCACTCAATTACATTTTGTTTTGTGTTCTTTGTTAGCAATGTCTATTTTCAAGAGTTTCTTTATATATGGGGAAACTACCCAAACATCTATCGCATATTTCTATCTCACAGATCAGACAACAAAGTGTTATAATGTGACACATCATTCTGGTAACACAGATTCAGAAAGTTAGTCTGTGTTCTGCAATATGAGAATCAGAAACTGAGTAGTACAAAACTGTAGTAATCAGAATTTATCCCAAAGACTTCTGTGTAGAGCATATGTGGGTTGTAATATTCCATTGTGGAATACAGAGAAAATGATGTAGCATTTTGATGTTACAATATGATCAGATTACAGAGGGTCTGTACATGAAAACTCATACAAGACCAAGATTAAATTTAGGGAGGTGACCAATTAGTACCAGCCCACTGTGAACTAAGACACCATGCCCCCTTTCAGTTTTCATTACAGTGGGTTCATTAAATTTTCAAAATGTGTTCAGATTACATTCAGCATCAAACAACAATTTTTATCAGACATTACAAAACATTTTACCATCATGAAATATTCACATTAAAAAGTTAACTGCATAATTATTTATTTGAAAATAATTATGGTATACTTTTATAAAATACTATGTAAAATTAGAAAGCGAAAATTCCTTTCTTTTGTGTGTGTGTGTGTGTGTTGTAAAGTTAAATTGTAACTTTCTACACTGTATGGAAGATTAAATGCATCATAATGAAAGAAACCCTCTATTACTTACAGAGAGGTGCCAATTCTCTAGATTCTCCACACACACACACACACACTGCCATTAGGCTGAATATACATGGAACAATAAAACAGAACATACTTGGTTTCTAATTCTGATAAAGGAATGCACTATTAGAATAATATAAGCACAGATGTGTTAAATCCTTTTCATGCTAAGCACAGTCTGGGTTTATATGATGTATCAGCCTGCTATCTCTCAAAATTTAAAACAATTCTTGACTTTTCAACAATAGGAATTTAACATTACTATGGAAATATTTAATCATATGGAAGCTTTTTAATATTATAACACCAATTCCATTCTATCAATCACCAAGAACTCAATTTTATAAATTGAGAGAAACAACATGTACACAAGCCACAAAATACATGTTGTTTCTGATGGATAATAAAACTGAGTTTTTACATGGTTTCTTCAAACAAAAACCAACATGAAAAGGGTTACATTTAAAATCTAGCCAAAAATCCAAGATATTACTTTATCTGATGATGAAACAGATTACAAAATATTTGTTGGGAATCTCACACAGATTATTAAAAATCCATGTAAATTGGCAATCCTGTGCACACTGTGATCTTACAACTCACCATAATCACTACAATATAGCATACTCCTGTATGCTTCTCAGCATTAGCAACACTGTGAGACTGTCTACTCACACAAAATACATTTTCCTTACATGCTACAGTCAATATTATGTTTCACATTTAGCATTTAAGACTAGCACACTATTCTTGTTTTCTATCCCTTCAAACTGCATGTTACAATGCAATATACACTATTTATACATGGTATAACTTTCAAATTATATAAATTCTGTATGACAACACATGGAAACATAATGTTTCATTATTACAGAACCATAACATTAATATATGCATTACCCTTTTCTAATAATAATGAACCACTTTTATATCACAAAAATGACAGACTAGGAAGGTATTTCCTAGTGTTAAAAACTAATTTACTGTTAAGACATGTTTCTGCATGTAACACTTACCAGAAGATACATATCCATCTCTATCCATTACAACCACATCATCTTTTCTCAGCAACAATATTATACATTTTCTAACATGAATAAACGTTATGAACACAACAGGAAATAATTCAGTAGCATTAACAATCAAAGTACTGCAAACGTTATTTTAACAGAACTGCTTTAAAACTATGATAGAATGCAACTGTGCAATTCGTGTTTTATAATTTACACACAGCCATTCACAACATGAAGAACACATAACATAAGCTAATTAAATTGTTTTACATATCACACACTACAAATGCACGAAGTTGAAACTGAAAATACACTATAACCAACAGCACTGCTCTTCAAATTACTTATTCCATCCTTGTGCATTAAACTAAATGAGTGGAATGGTCATCAGAATTTCAATGGACAGTCAGAAGTACAGAACATGCACCATATAACACCCAGAATTTGTATGTAGATCTCTAGTTAAAACCATCCTAGAAATCCATTACTGCAGCCTCCAGAAAATTTCATTGTCCTGCCTTCTTTCTTTCTAAATTCTCTGCATAACCCACATTGATTTTAATTCTGAAACAAAAACTAATCAAATTACTCTGGTCCAAAGTCCAGTCATGATATGACCACCTAGGCCAGACTCTTCAAAAGAAAAATATAATTTCCCAATACCTATACTTCCTTGTAAGAGGTAAGAGGGGAGGGGAAAAGAAACTCCAATTTTAAAGCTCCTGGGATTGAACTTATAAATGTTTCAAAAAGCACCTGTCCAATTACAGTGGCTGCATGGTCTAAGGTATGGGTCTTGACTGCTTGGTTGCTGGAATTTTGAGTTCAAATCCCATTACAGGCATGGATGTTTATCTTCATCAATCTATGTTGTGTTGTCTGGTATGTAATTAAGAGCAACTGGAACAGATAAAGCAAGTAAACAGAAGGGGAGGGGGAAATGTAAATAAAGACAGAGAAAAATGTCAGTATAATGGTCAGGCTACAGGCTGGACAACCAGAGTTCAATTACTGGCAAGGTAAGATTTTTCTCTTCACTACAATGCTCATACTGGTTCTGCACCCTAACCAGATTCCTATCCAAAGGATACCAGGGTTCATTCTTCATGGGTAAAGTGGGCATGGCACCAAACTGACAAGTCATGTCCTTCTAATGTCAAAATTAATACTACATGGAGTATGCCTATGCCCCCCATACATTGGCATGGCATGGTACTTAGTTAAGCACCAGAAGCTGTACCTTACTTTCACATTTTTCTTTGTCTTCATCATGCCCTATCTCCTTGCATCTCGATGTTGATTATAATGGTAATAATAATACCTAGCAAAGTATCATTTTAAGCAGAATTCTGTTCACAATTCACCACTTTTAGAAAAAGGGCAGATTTTGTCTCAAAATATTTAAACAAACAGTCAACAGAAAGTAGTACATCCTAATTATAATATGTGGAACAAATGCATGAAATTTTAATGACAATGACCACAGAAGCCTATGATCTAGGAATTTCTTGTGTATGCAAATGCAGAACATAGTATAAAGACTAACCACACAAACCAAATTCCTAACTTTGTGCAAAATGTGAAATTTATAATAGAATCTTAGACAGAATGTGGATTAAATGAAAACCTACCTCTATTAGAAACTTTCTTTGTTTTCAGGTTATAGAGTAAAAATCAACATAAAATTACATCTAATAAATAGGAGGGAAGAATTAATTACAAACAGCCTACTTCAATATGCATTTTCTTCTGTTCACATAATTTTGTTCTGTATTCTGTTTCCCAAAACTTCTTGAGGAGAACGTTTTTTATAAATGGGAAATAATTCAGTTTGACTGTTGACAAAATATGTGCAGACTAATAAGGTACTGAAAAAATGTAAAAAAGAAAATAAAAATATAAATGTGTGCTCTACATTGTAGTGTACATATGTAGTATAAATTTCTCGCCAGTAATTTGGAATATAAATACACAGGGTTTGTTACATGTAATATTTTTATCTAGAAGCAGCTGTGTTAAATAAAACTTGTCTGAAAGAAACATGTTCAGGACTCTTATGGCTGTGTTATAAAACAGGTTCTCAGTACATTTCACATCATAAAGAACACAGTTCAAGATAGGTATATCTGCAAAGTGCATTACTATATTCCACATTTTGTACAGTCTAACTTACATACAATAACTCTACCACAGATAGGACTTAAATGCTTTACCGAATGTAGCATGTTTTATGAATTATCTCCTTCCAGAGCACAGCTCATACAAAATCTGAAATATCTGCATTTCAGAGGGAATGAATGAAGTAAATACAAGTACAATACACAGCTCCAATTACATAACTTTCATATCAATTCACATATTCTGAATCAAACTTCAGATCATAAATCCAGTATTTTCAAAGCTGATATGAAGGCTGTGTAAGACACTGTTGTTTGAAGTTAGAAAGCAGTTAAGCAGTGTCTTAGTTTTATTGTGAAGGTTACGAGATTCCCCCTTTCTTAAATGTCGTGGACACCAAATATCAGAACATAAACCAACAAGGAACATTACAAATGGTGAGAAGTGGTGATGCAACAGATCCTCTCATGGTTTCTCCTTACCCACTAATGCAAGTAAAGATTCAAAAGAAATACACCATATAGAGACCAAAAAATCACAAAGCAGCTTTCATCAGAACATGAAGTCACTATTGAGACACTTTTCACAACAACCCATGCTTACAATTAGAAAGCTCTTAACCTAAGAAACAAAATATTTAAAGAATATACAAATTACAAACAGTGCAAGGTTATTTAATGAACAAATATACGTTCTACTGACTCAAAATGTACCAGTTTGCCACATGAAGATGGATATGTTAAACAGTGAATAGTACCTGAATTAAAACAACATGGTAAAACACCACTCACCTCAGTATTAAATAAAACATCATGACAGCAATGCCCTTTCTCTTTCAACTATGCCAGCTTGCTTACCACTAGGTAAGTGACAGCAGTCATGAAACACCTGTAATGAAATGCTACCCATGCATTTTTATTCATACATATCATTTCCTTCTAAGCATCTTCAGTACAATTACCTTGTTGAACCACTGTATGGTGTTACTGAAGGTTTAGAATACCACGATTCTCCAGGGTTTCTTTCAAAGTGTAGAACAGTTGCAACTGTTGTTCAGGTTTCAGATTATAAACCTAAAATAAAACAGTACCGTAACAAATTATAAAAATGCTATAAACTTTATTCATTCTGTAACCCTACAGCTATCCATGTTAAGAGCAAGTACGCATTTATGTACCTGCTGTAGCAGTTTCTGTGGTGATGCAGTATGAATGAAACTTGAAATATAAACATTGACAAATGTTGCCATCAGATATTGACAATCAAATCGATCCATTATACCACCATGACCAGGAATCACATCTCCAAAATCCTGCAATAGAGCAATGGATATACTGGGCACAGCAATGTGGTGAGGTTAACAACAGCTATAGTGTTCACAGAGTTACCAATCTACTTAACCTGCAGACAGCATACCCTTTAGGCATATCAGGAATTCAGTGACAATAAGAAATTATAGACCACAACTATTAATAAAAGAGCAGTGGCAACAGTCACATGAATAATTATAATTTAAACAATAATCATTACATTGGAATCCTCATTAATGAGTAATATTTTTTCTGTATATTGCCACAGCTTACAATTATTTAATTAATGTTAATGTGAATATGTCATACTTTTTACAAGTTAAGTTTTTATTTTGTGAAATATTTTTTCTTCTTCTCTCTCTGATATATTTTGTAACTTCAATATAATGTTTTCAACGTGAAATTGGAATAAGGCTAATATTTTACTAATAATAACCCTTCAACATAAAATATAAAATTGTATGAAAATTGGAGGAAGTTACAAGACAATAAAGGATAAGAACCACACAGTTAAACAGACTGAACTAACTGACCTTGCAGTTGAAATTTACCTTGATTTTGAATGCTCGCTTGAAACCACTAGCAAAGAACCCACCAAAGGGACCAATTACAGAACTAAAGACTGACATTGACAGCGAGTGCAGTAGGAATGGATACAGCTTCAATGTATTCTTTAGTCCCAACTGTAACAAGGTGACAACATTAACAATAAGAATGAATCTTATAAAAAGTTAAACACTTAGTGTAAGATTTCCACATTTTATGAAATAAATATAGGTCACTAACATTCATACAGCTCCAGTGACTTTTTGATTGTGTGTTGATTTTATTAACGTTTTATACCAGCTGTTCATGTAATCACATCATAAACAGCATGCTTAACCAAGAAACCTTTAAAATTAGATGAGTACTATGAGATATTGTAATGTCCTGGTTTTGTTTCTTGGTATTACAATGTTTGATAAACTAATGAATTCAAGATATTCAGGGAAGAATTTGATACCTACTTTCCTTCAAATGCTTCAAAGTATATGGTGAGGGTAGCACTAGCTATAAATTTATAGGAAACAATTTATAGACTGATCTATGTCCACAACCTTCACCAGTATAAATTCTAACAATGTTAAATTTACTAGATATAACCTCAAAGATTCATACCATCTCCATGCCTGTAATTTTTACAAAAACAAAATGGGTCATACAAAATCTGTAGGTACATTTATGATTTAGTTATATACAAAATGCACAAATGAAGAATTAAATATTAATCTCACATTGCAGTAATGTTGATATTTTACATCATACAAGAAAAATTAACTGAACAAAGTTGAACATTTTTCAAAGATTTAATATCACACAATTTCAAAATCACATATCAGGTACCAGCAGTCTTATTCCTACCAACTTCATATGAATGCCATGATGGTATAAATGACAGAAAAGTAGAGTGCAAAGGTGGAGTGAAGTTTATACTAAATTTCATTAAATCTATCAATATATTCCAGGTATTGGTGGAGACACAGACATACACACATATAAATGAAAAATTAAGTCATAAGCATGTTTCTCCTTATAAATAACAATGATATGACATTTCAGTCAAAATATGATCACAATGTAGGTGGGATTACACTTCAAGAATGCCATGTAATTCTATACCTAAGGTAAGAAATCTAGTCTTATGGGGCCAACTTGTATTCACATAAAACACAAAAATGCCAAAAAACTAAGTTTATCTTCTTAAACAAAAGTAAAAGTTGTACTTCAATTCAAATTTCACATTTTTCAGAATGAAATACACCTTACAACTTTGGTGTACACCCTGCACTACCAAATTTTATTAACACTGATTTCAGATATGAAAAAAGTGAATATGTAAAATGACAGGCATGCCATTCCATTATGCATACATTTTACATGTTTTGTGCAAAGAATCCATCAAAATTATTACTCAGAAAATAAGGTAAATAATTTACTTTCTTTTTGGTGCATAGTTTTGAGGACTTTGGTTTCATTTTATGTATGGGGAACAAATGTATAATATACATATACATACTAGCTGCAGAACACCAGACAGGGACTCTGGTAATGTGTACTCCTGTGGCCGGAACAATGGTGAAGGCTCGCATTCCATTGTCATGCGCCCCAGAGTTTCACTGTATTCAATTGGGCACACAAAGTATCGGTACTGGCACATGATGTAAGACATCTGGAACCAACAGATGCTTCATAGAATTAAGAATACAGTCATTCCAACAGACTTGCCTAAGAGTTCAAACACTACTATGTTACTTGCCACTGCCAGTCTCAGCACTCAGAAATACACATCTTCTTATCTCCTAGTGACATCTGTTGGAGAGTTAACAAGCTTGTTGATGTTTCATCCTTGCTGCTTTGGAAAGCAGACAGGATTATAATATATTTTTTAAATATACAGTAAGAAGCATTTTCAGAATTTATTCTTCTCTTACTTTATCAAAGACCTCATTTGTCTCTATCTGTGTTGTAAAAAGTAAAGCTGTCCCATTAAATGCCATGTAGGCATTTGAGGGGAGAGGTGATATAGCTCCTACTCATTCTTAATCTCAGCACTAAGTGGAGGTGAGCAGTTAGTGTCATGCCCCAGCCGCACCTTACCCCCGGGAAAGGACCCCAGTACCTATTGGAGAGGAGGGTGGATGGGCCCCAGAGCCAATCTCGACTAAAAGGCTAGAGGAAAAATCATCTGCCCCCGTCAGTGATCAAACCCAAGTCGTCCAGTCCGTAGCCAGTCACTAAACTGATTGAGCCAAATGATAAAATAAACTTTTAAAAATGTTAAAATAATTTATGCCTTATAGTTACACAATAATAACTTTATTGCTGATTCTGGTTTCATGCCTATATATTTAGTTTTATCTATATTTGTTTCTAGGCCAATTTCCTTGCTGGTCTGAAGGCAAATTTCTGTATTATTTTTATGAAATTTATATTCTTCCAGACATTAGCATACTCAGCACAAACAAGTATCTGATTTATCCCATTTCACTAAAATCCTCCTTCATGTATTATTAATACAATTACAGCATTTTTTATTGTAATACAACATAGTGTCTTGTTGTTTCTAATAAATATCTTCAAATTTTCACTTACCACTAACCCAAAGATTACAGTAGCAACACCACCACCAATAAATCCCTCCCAAGTCTTCTTTGGTGAGAGCTGTATAAGAGGTGTTCTTCCAAAGAAGAAGCCAAATACATATGCCATCACATCATTACAAACTATCATCGAGACTGGAACAATAAACCTAAAACAAATGCAAGCATGAATTCCTGAATCTAGCTCATAATTAACCCTTTCTATGCCGATTTTAATTTTAAAGAACCTTCTGCTGTTAATATATTTCCATGGCTCCACATAATTTCAATGGCTAAAAATATAAAAACAGTTGTGTCTTAACCTCAAAAAAATCCTGAAATATAGTGTATAAAGAGTATTTTACTTGAAAAAGGCCAGTTGGGCAGATAACAAAAGGAACAGAAGTATTAAGAAGGATGGATCTCAGAGAAGTAGACTGTGAAGATGGGAGATACTGGCTTTAATCTTATCAAATAGAGGGTTTTGGTATTAGTGGTATTAAATCTTCACACTTCACTACTAGAGTTTGTTAGGTTCAGTTGACTGCTTACCAGATGAGTCCCTCAAAGATATTCTGGATGATAAGATAACTCTGCGTTACAACAATGAGTAGTGCCACATGTGTCCAAGCAAAGAGAGAAAACTGCTTCATATAATACTTCTTGACTAGTGACAATACGAACCACATGAACCCCACAATGTACAGGCAGAATGAGATGAACCGGTGGTACGTGATGAGGACTCGTAAATAATCCTACCAACAAACCAGACACAAAACATAACTTATAAGATTTATAGTTTCACACAATAAGAGAACTACAGATATACAGGGTATAAAACTCTTATGACAACGATTCATTAAGTTTCACCCAGACTTAAGCCATGCCAGGTCATTTGCATAAAAAACAAACATTTTGGATGCTACCACCCTCAAAGCTAACAGCAATGACCTACTCAAAGTTTATATATAAACCATATAGTGTATAACATCTGGTATAACAATGCAATCAATGAAAGAGGATTGTCATTATTCTGAATACAATCTACATTTTAACTGAAAGTTTGAAAAGATTATGGTGTGGGCACTATATTCATTAAAATACAAGGAAAAATAATTTATAGCTCCAAGCAGTGTGGTAATCACATAATGATTACAGTTTCAGGCCTGATGTATCTGCAATAAATGAATATCGAGGTTAATAAAATATGCAACATTTCAAAGAACACACTAGAAAAATAAATATTATACTACCTACAGCATATTTCCATTCTTGTTACCTAACCTGTGCACCTTACAGAGCCTAGACAACTGACACAACAATAAAGTGTGACAGTTCATTTATGGAAGAACACTACATACAGTCCAGTCACCAGATTAAGGTGACAAACACTTTTTTCCACATTTACTACTGTAAATGACAAAATAAATAAAATTTAATGTATGCACATTATTACAGCTTATATGGAATCTTTGTCATTATGGTATGGTACAGATGGAGGGAATAGACTGCAGATATACAGGATAGCAGCAAATATATTACAAAAGCAGTTGTGGATAGCCAACACAGTGATCCTTAAGGCTTGGGGCTTGGACAGGGTATAAACCAATCATTAAAAATCTAGCATATTATGAAATGCTATACAGGACACTGGATTTGTTATGCAGTGATGGGCTTTTGTGAATATAGTGATAAACCTTCAGTTTGCATGAAAGGTGTGAAATTTATTGACTAGTTAAGCAACTATTAGCTTCTCAAGAACAACTCTTCTCCATAAAGATATGGTTAATCTATATGACATAAAGAAATGACTTCCAATGGTGCCATTCATATAAAGTTATATTTTCCATTTATTTCCTCATACTCAATCATAGGATAACACAAGTACAAGTATTAATATTTTAGGCTAATTACAACTTAAAGGAATAAAAGTATACAAGTAGAATCACATACCAATATTCATAATTGTTACCTTACAACACAAGTAATTCTACGTCATTTCAGAATATTTCATTTCATTTTCTTACTTACTGTTCGGTTGATAACAACTCCAAAATAGTCAACAAGGCTCTCCCCATAGAAGAAGTAATTTGAAGTGATAAGAAAGTACCAGGAGAGTGATCTGAACCATGGCAGACCATGGATTCGGTACACAGCATAACCAATATTGATAATTTCCTCAAAACATTTCACCTGGACAACCAGGGTCTGAAATAAAAACAAATATGAAGCATCTGATCACAAGCATGTTAGACCAGTTCAATAGCTAATGCTGATAATCTCTTTAAAACATTTTGGCTGGACACTCAGAGTCAAAAGTAAAAATGTGAAACAATCAAATTCTTATTTATGTAGCCTTTCTACAGCACTGCAAGCTTTAGGATTCCAGAAATAATTTTTATGTCATATACATGCAATGTATTATCAGAAAAAATACATACTAATTTAAAGTGACAAATGTCACACTTTCTTCCACATTTTGTGGTTGCAGTACTACAACATATTACTATTTAACACTTTCCATATTGTTTTTTATGTATAACCTTCTTTTGTTAGCATATTTCTATAATGACTATAATTTCTATAGTTTAAACACCAAAACAGTTATCTTTTAACTAGTGAGAGAGATGAAGCTGTGACACTAGGATTCTCAAACACTGAATAAATCAAGAAAAGAAAGTTCAGTGCTTCTAAATTATATAGATAATCTTACATGTGGCATAGAAAGAGTTAATACATGCCTCAACATGAATTATTTATTCTTCCATAAAAAGAAAGGATACCAAAATTAATAAGAAATTTCAGTTGTTGTGTGAATTTAAAATAACACATTATAACTGCAGGTACACTGGTAGTCTTTGAGTAAAACACCATATTCTTGTTCAAGTGGGTCCCAAGCTTAACTTGCTAATTATGAAGTGCGGTGATCCTGTGCATAAATTAAGTCTTCACCAGTGCCACATCTCAAGAATACATGCACTGTGGAGCACATGTCAGTCTAGTGGTTGTGTAGTGACCTCACATTCAAAAGGTCCTAACTTTGACCCCATCAACTAGCATTAATCTTAAAATTACAAAAAATTGACAACTTAATGATAATAAATCACTTGAAGATGGGAGTACAGCCAACTTCCAAAACATCATGTATACTGCATATACTTCACTCAATGGACAATGTCCAAAATATGAATAAAATTAAGGCTTCTTATTCTCTTTTACATTACACCTCACTCTGCCTACATAACCACAAATTTGTGCTTATTTAATTTTCAATCCATGCAACACAGGTGAAGAGAAATGAACCAACAAAATGTTCACTGGTGGGAAACAAGGAGATGGACTGAAGGTAATTATGAACCACATAAGCACAAAATGTTATTAACGATTTCTGATACTCACTGTCACCATGAGAGCGAGAGGGCCCACAGAGATAAGCAGGCAGAAGAGGCCAATCATAAGCCATGTAAAAATTCCACGGATCACCCAGTTCCGCCATCTACATTGCAATTAAAACAAATTTTATCAGCATCATATATTATAAAATCAGATAAGAGCCTTTATTAAACCTCCTGCATATTATGCTTCATTAAACAGTAAAAGCCATTATCTTAACAAGGTTGAAGCCCAATGAGACACAATCACATGATATAGACACTTATAGTACACGGCATCTCCAAAAGTCAGGTTCCAATTACTATTCTGAATATTAATAAACAGCCAACTACTTTCACTGTAATATAGTGATTCCAAATTAGAAGCCCATGGACAGCTGCTTGTAACTTAATTCATGCTCGCCCACAACTTCTAGTTAGTTTTACATAAAACCTGACACATAAATAGTTGGACTTACATTTTCTTCTTTTCTTTTACAGCAAATGGCAACAATGCCAAGTTGCATCACTAAACATCTAGTGTAGTGTTACTTATTATGGTTTTGTAAAGAACTCACCTTCATGATTTTTTTAAAACCATTTTTTGATTATATGAATTAATTCCCCTTTTGCCACTGATGATGACCTCTTGAGGTTGAAACGCGTTTGACACTAGTGTCATTTATAGTGTTAACAGTTTGTTTGTTTGCTTATTTTTATATTCTAATATACTACATGGTATGCAAAGTTTTAATCTCTACAGATGATTTGCCTTTAAAGTTGGATTGAGAACATAATGAATCTGCAGGTTATTGTAGCTACTACAGGTTTTTTGGGAGAATATCAAGTTTCACATGGAGGCTGTCTTGGTTACAGATGGTTTTGTTTCTGTGTGTCAAGGTGTAAAGCATGAAATACGTACCAGATGATAGCGCTACTTAGCATTCAAATACAAAATGATGTGGGTAGCAATCCTGAATACTGTCTGAATAATGAAGCTACTGTATCTTCTGTAGGTATCAATACACAGAAAGAGAAAGTGGCAATTTCTCTCAGTCTCAGTGCAGGCTATCCAGATATAGTACAGACCACAAATATAAAACCAGTATGCAACCACATTTTTATACAAACTTCTCTAATCTCATCACTGACTTAAGGCGATAGATTTAATCTTACATAAAGAAACTGAAATATGTAACTTTCCTGTAAAATTGATTGCAGATAATATCCATTTCATGCAAACCAAGCTACCAAAGCACCCATAACTGCAAAAATTTAATTCACAATTCAGCTAACTTTCTGTTGAGAATTCTACTTTTAATATAGTTAAACACATTCAAAACAACTTGTTTGATCTTTGACTCTAAGGATTTGTTCTATCCTAAACTTCATAAAACCATCATTAGTCAATCTGTAGCAACACATACTTCATATTACTATGATAAAAGAAAAATTTAGTCTAATTCTAACCTCTGAAGAACACTGGTTAAAATGAGAAAAGCTATTGCAATAATTATTTTGAAAACATGTATGTATTAAAGCAAAATTACCAACTTTAATCGAAAGGACAACTAAATTCTTTCTATGCAAGATTTGAAACTTTCACAGTGAATGCTATAAAACCAAACTTCCGGAGACTGCCTCTGCCTCCATCACCAGGGACAATGTCATAGCTTCAAATGACATAATATACTACCAATACATTTCATGTTCACTGTATGTTATTTTCAGCCATAGTTGACACAGCATTATCACTTCCTGCCATTGTTAATTTCTTATTATTTGTAGTATAATGAGAGAAAATGTATGAATTATGCAATGTCTTTTATTTTATTCTGGCTCATTTCATTGCTGATTCCATTAATAATGCAGCTTAATTTCAAACCAAAATAATTAAGAAATGACAAACTTACAACATACAGAAGAAACCTATTTCAGAAGCTAATAACCAATCAGCCAGTTAACAAATTTCATACCTTTAATAGAACCTGAATCTTCATTAACCATGTCCACACGACCCTGCAACCAGTTCCTATCCTGAGCCTGATTAATTCAGTCCATACCATCACACCATATTTCTTTCTACTTCTTCCTTTCCGGTATAGGCCTTATGGCCTCTTATGGGCATTACATAACAGAATCCTTCCATCTTTTGAGAGGTCAGCCCAAACATCTCTTTTCTTTCCCATATTTCTTTAAGACCCTTTTTAATAACCCACTCCCATTTATGCCTACATCATCCAAGTGGTTGTCTCTTCCTTTCCAGGTTTCGAACTAAAATTTTGTATGCATGTCTCATCTCACCAAAACAAAAATAATTATAATATTTGAAAGGAAAATTGTGTAAATACAATTCTTTTGGTCTACTTAAAGTTGTATACACTAGTTCTGAAGGTTTTTATTTAAAGAATTTTTGTGTGTTCCTTTTATTAAAGTGAATAAAATTAACAAATAATGTGTCTGTCCATCTTCTCAAGTACTTGTTGCAACTCAAAAAGTGCTCAACAAACTTCAAACTTCTAAAAAGTTATGTTTATAAAATGGGGGTGAGGGGGAGACACTGGTTTCTATCTATGAATTTGATGATTTGGTATAGAAGTAACAGTCATTAGGAATAATTATTTTTTTGTGATTATTATTAATTACTACTTTAGCAGATAAGTACAACAGATTTAGAATCTTCTTAAGTAAATTTTAATTTACAGGTAGACGTATGCTGATTTTCTTTTAATTTTAGTTGTTAATAATTTATTATGGTTTGGGTTGCTTTTCTTACTTTGCTTGAACATAAAGTGTTAGGCTATGTTCAGAAAGGTCCTAACAAGGTTAGATTTACTGGTGTACTTCAACCGTTTAGTGATACCTAACTCTGTTATGCCCTTGCCTGAATGTCTTTGAAAACTGAATAATATTACCGATGTCTTTGCTTACTTAAGCTGTATTCTAGGTACACTCTCTCCTCCATGATGCTGCATGCTACTGAATAGAGCACTACAAGAATCATACTGATATGAGGAAGGGTGTGAAATTGTTCATAAGTGGTGAGCTCAATGAAAACTGAACTTAACACAGCCTTACGCTTAGGACATCACCATCATACAAAAATTAATTGTTCACTGTTTATCTAAAAATTATTAATACAGTATGTAATTCTAGTTTGTTGCAATATCACAATCTTTGTGTATTTTTCTAAATGGAATGTAGATCACTTATGTGACACCAACCTTGCTGAAAGTCCTTGTAAAGCTGAATCCAAAACTTCTGGTGTTTTGTCTGTGCCCTGTGGTATAATTTTGGACATCTCTTCCACATATTTCTCTTCTGGAGATTTATCATCTTCTGAATCAAAATCCTCTTTCTGGGAAAGAAAAAGTAACTGTCTTTGAATACTTGGTTTAATACTCCTATCACTATGTTGCAATTTTGAATTTTTATTCAATCCTTTTAATTTTTACATGTGATATACAAACCATGAGCACTTATTTATTCATTAGCTTTGTTGCAGAATCTAATTTTGCTGCATACTCTGTAGGGAATGCAGTATAGCTCCATGCATTCTTAACCTCAGCACTAATAGATGGAGCTCCACACCCCAGCCACTTTACCTCACAAGAAAAGAACCCTAGTAAACTGTAAATATGGACCTGGGTGTTTGAAAGAGCCACTCTGGACACTGTAGCAAATAGAAATATCCTGCCTTGCTGAGAATAAAACATCCAATGACTAGTCTCCAATGTATTTTTGGATTATTCACATAAAACCTGTATTTAAAACTGATTCCAGACATAGTACATTATTCTTTTTATTAATACACACTAAACTATGTTTTCATATATGTATGCAATTATAGCAGATAGTTGCTTCAGAAATTCTGATAAAGGTGTGTTATTGGGAGACAGGTGTCAGTCCAATTTTTGCAATTTTAATCTCAGAGAACCCCAAGTTAAACATAGGTATGCTGACTCTTTATGAAAGTCTATCCTAGACTAGTTAAAAGAGATAAAGCAGTAACTATAAAATGCATTAGAGGAGAAGCCAGTTTATATTCCCTGCTGTAAGAAATGCTTATACGGAAGGTTCAGAAGCCAATGAGTGCAAGTCAGCAACATTGATTTTTTCAGTTTGTGAAGTGGGTCTCAAAGTATAGGCATTAATGTTCAGAAGCCATTTAGGGTAAATCATTAGTTACTAGTAATGGGAGGAGATTGTGGCACTTCTGTTGTCCACTGAAGACATCTACTTTTTACATTAAAAAACCATTTGGTTTGTTTGTAGAAAGTTTACCAACATATACTCATCAGTTTCTGCAAAGACCATACACTGAAATAAAAAGACTGGCTTCTGACAGTTAATTAAGAATATGGTTTACAAAGGCATGTGGCTGGCATATATACAGAAAACCTCAAATATTTTAGTGTAATAAAATTGGTGTGTTAGAATCATACAGTAGGAGGCACAAAATTATATAGATAACAAAAAGGAAATCATAACCTTAAAAGTTATAAGGTTAAGAAGAAGCTTTGCCTGAACATGTGTTAGACTACATCACATGCACAAAAGAGACCTCCTAAATAATATATAGTTTGTTGGTTTGATTGATTCTTCGTCTACTGACTGATACTGCTTCAAATAAAGAAATTACATTGTGACTGATGGCATGATGATCATAACTGATAAAATGATATGGGTTTGGGAAATAAGACGATTGTGGACTACTTCAATGTACAATCCCAAATTTGCCTGGAGAGATTGACAGATACAATGAAAGTCCAAACAACTGATACTCTGACCAAAAATTTAAACCACCAACATCCATAATATACTGGACTGGAAAATGGGACCAATGGACCTGTTCTAAATGACTTATGGGACAACATGTAACAACACCAGGTTTCGAACAGTAACATCAAATATGAACGAGACAGACCTGACCCAACTAAACAGTACTTCTCACTACACAGCATGAGCTGTAATGAACTGATGCCAAAAAAAAAACTCTTTTTCTTCTGCATAGCAAAGTGTATGAAATGGCAGGCATAATTTAAAGAGTTCTGAACTCAAAAAACATTTCTATTTCACATCTTTTGTAGGATCTCTGCTTAATTTTATATGATTGCATTCTCACAACTGGTTTTGCAACAGTTTAAAACATTTGCAGAATCACCTATGTGCCTGTGTTCTAGCTAAACCCTAAGAGATTATAATACATAAATATAGTTTTAGACTTATATAAAACTTCGTGTTCAGGAGTGATGTCTTGAAGCAGACAGTGAACCTAAGGTAAAGGATGTAATAGGAGGCCAGATTATTAAATTACACATGGAACATAATAATTTCTGCTCTTTACCTGATATTGTTAGATAAAGTTAAAGAAGATGACATGGACTGATCATGTTAACATACAAAGAAAATGAAAACTGCATGTAAAATTTAGCTTGAAGTACCTCTAGGGAAGAAGTCACATATAAGTTATGTTATGTGAACTCTGAAACCAGAGCTAAGAATGAAAGGTGAGGGTAATGAAATATGCCACATGTTAAAAACTACTTTTCTAAATGGTACAAGTGGGACTAAGAAACTACAAATACACTGCTATAGCATAACTCATGCCACTTCCAAAACCAAAATATCATACACCTGACCTTGTGAGTAGATTCCAGAACAACAATACCCTGAAAATCAAAGATCCCATGAAAATGATCAAAAGTGGAATTTCAGCAGTGAAGGCTTTTCTCATTTATGTTTCATATGTTACTAGATTTCTACAAACATAATCATAGTAGTTAGTAAAACAGGAAATAACTTTACAATACAGTGATAATATACATGTTGCTTGGGTTGATTTACAGTTACTAGATAACACAAACCATAACCCTCTTAACCTGACAATGACTGGATTGTACCTAAAATTACTCGGCCTTACAAAAACAATCCAAATTTATCCAATGAAAGTGTTCATTGTATCGTAAAGATATAAAATAAAATGGTATGTTCTACACAAAACTGTATCCTGTTGTTTCCAAAGTCTACAGTAATTCATAACAATTAGAACAATGTTTGATATTCCTTAAACTGCTTGTATATCTGTGGGGCAAGTTTTGTAAAGATTTCAATTACAATGCCAATTGGAAGTAGCACTTTAACCTTGGCCAGTCATTGATAACAAAAACTAAAACTATCAAAATGAAAAAGTTACATAAAATATTTAAATAATAATGTGATATAATGACTTGTCATTAGGCAAAATATGATTCAGCAGAAATTTACAATTCTGTCAGTACTTTCTGACTTACAAATGGGACCAATCACATTTAATGTCAATAAGATTACATGAGGTAGCTTTACCCATGTTAGTTGAGAGTAAGTAATTTAATAGCAACAAACAAGTGCCGCGTAAGGCATTTCTAACAGTTAGTAACAATAATTTATTCGAGACCCACCTGATCACTTTCTGTCTCTCGAGCCTTGTCAGAATCGTTAGTTGTGTCAGGGCGTCGTTTTCGAACATCTGTCATGTTGAGTAATAATTTGTTCACACGCACGTAAAATAACTTAATTCAGATTATACAACTGTATTTAATTGAATCAGATATTTAAGAAACTTCGTCTCATAGTCGTAGCAATCCGCAAACTACAATGGCTAATAACAACACCCAACACAAATATTCATTTCCATAGGTTGGATATCGACTTCTGAACATTGATTATTTTGTTTTCGATTGGAAACTTCAAGTCAAGGTTTGTTTCTCAAAATTTTAGAACTACTACTAACATATCTTGAACAGTAGTACAACAGGAATTAATGCTTTGCTTCCATCTAACAACAATTGATATAACCAGTTGGTGAAAATTTTGAGGGTCAAATACCAACTATAACTAACTAACTAGATCGCTAACCGAACCCGAAGGTTCATCATCGAATTAACCAAAGCCCTCCACCGGACCCTGTCCTGGACCAACAAAATCCAGTCTCCTTTAACTCCTATCTCCCATAGATCCCGCCTGACATTATCCTCCCATCTACCAACTATAGCGTATGGTAAAATTTCTGAACTACATATTTTTAGCAGGTCTTCTTCCAGTCAGAATAAATGCCATCTAACAATAATTGATATAAGCAGTTGGTGAAAATGTTGGGAGTCATATTCCGAGGTTACATAAACTGTTCAAACCATCAATTGGTAATCGATGGTTCTAGTGTATAATTTGTGTTTAGTTTATGCACATGTGAGATTTGTGGTTTACGTAACATCCGACACTGAATAACCGTTGTCTTCACATGGAATAAATAACGAAGCAATGAAGAAGTAAAAGACGTCATATATAAAGTTAAAGTTTTGTTTTAGGAATTGAGGTTATGAAGTTGGTATCTAGGTGAGACTGCAGTAAATTCAATAGACCCTGCAGCAGCAGCAGCAAGAATACGTCAGGAATGGCAGAAGACGATATACTGCAAAGACAGAAAACCCATAGAGACAGACATGCAGGTATATGGAGTTTTCTGAGAACAATAGCCCTATATATAAACGTATAATTTCATCCTGTTGGAAGTGGTACTTCTGTGTTGGGGCTACACTTCCAGAAGAAATATCAGTGCTGCATCTTTAAAATTGGTCAAGTTTGGCTTTGCATTTTCTTGATACCCATCATTTTATTGGGATGGGAGAAAGATTTTTGCTTGTAACAAAGTTATATTAATTAATCAAGGTTTAATGTTGAAGAGGACAAATTTATGTAAACAGCATAGTTGTTTTTTAAGCATTCCCCACAAAGAAAAGTAAATATTGCTCTTCTAAAACCAATGTATGTGAACAGATGATGTAACATATCAGGCTTCTCCATTCTGTGGTTAGTGTTAGACTTGTATTCATGATGTAATTGGCTCATCTCATAGCTGGACTTCTGACTGAGCTTTTTATTGGTATCTCGAGCCTTGTCATATGGATGGTAGGAGCATCTTGAAACAGACTACGGTTGCTTCCTTCCAGATCCTTATCTGCCTGCCATTCATGATTATCTTCATATCATATTAGATACTAAGTAACATAAGTACCTAAGAATGATTAAAACGATTTTCTATTTGTAGGTCGTAAAGCTGAGAAGAAAAAGACTAAAAATGTGCATGTTCAGGAGCTAACAGACAAACAGAAAAACCCAAAAGCTTTCACTTTCAATTCAGCAGTACGAGCTGAACGCCAGTTTAGAAGGTAAGTAGTTGTACATTTTTCTGATAATAAAAAGAGGAACTCTGAAGGAAGAAAGATCCAATTATTGTGGTTGAATTGTTGTCCTGTTCAGGAAGCTTCTTGCCATTGATAACTGGACACAAACTCAAATCAGATGTGGTTGGGCTTGTTCATAAGTTGTGCTTCATTCCTGATAAGGAAGGTGGGTAGAAAAAAGTTAATTGCTAGTTCCAGGTTTTAAGATTTGGATCACCAGTTAGGTTGAGTACTTATAACAATAACAAGAAAACACCAATATTTGGCTGCTATAACATGTTTCCATGTTGACCAAATAGAATATACATTCTGCTGTTCACTGGAGATTTTTGCACATCCATACCTGTTTCCTGAAATTAGCAAAATTTCAAATATTTATATGTACTTGTAGTTATGTGACCACCAGTGAGACCTAGACATAGATGGGAGGATAATCTCAGACAGGATCTATGGGAGATGAGAGTTGAAGAAAACTGGTTGTTGGTGGCCCAGCACTGGGTCCAGTGAAGGGCTTTGGTTAGTTTGGTGATGAACCTTTGGGTTCTGTAAGCCATCTAGTTAGTTAGTTACTCTTGGGGTTATGTCTTTTACTGTAAATTAAGTTGTTTGGATCCAGGATCACTGATTACAGCCCTCTGCTACACTTTGCTACTTCTTTCTGCAGAATTGTCATGTGAATGACTTTTTTCATTTCTGACTTTAAGTGTCAATGGAAAATCACCAGAGTAAATGACATCACCATTCTGATTTGTTTGTAAAATGTCTGAATCCTTCAGAAAAGTTTGTTTATATTTGGCACATGTACCACTAATCAGTATTAAATATAATGTTTCTGTTTTCTGTTAATACTATTTAGTTTCATATGACAGAGAGCAATATTAAATAAATATGTTTCAGAAAATTTCCAAGAACGAACATTTTCTCCAGTACCTAGAAGCACTAAATTTAAATTAACTATACATTAAACATAGCATTTAAGAAACAGGAGTTTTATATAGTACAACCATTATTAAATTATTAATACTTTTCTCTCAGGAAACAAAATAATCCTTAAATAAAAAGTAAACAAATTGTAATAGGAGTAGGAATCATATGATACAGAATAATACTAAATTAACAGTACTTTTTTTTGAGGAAGCATTTAGAAACCAAAAATTTCATATACTGCAGAACAGTACTAAATTAACATTTCTTCCAGGAAGCAAGATATTGAAACTAAGAAGCAGCATATTCCATTGGTTGATCGGACACCATTGGAACCACCACCTATTACTGTTGTAGTAGTCGGACCCCCAAAAGTTGGTAAAACAACTCTTATCCATTGTTTGATAAAAACGTTTACCCGACAACCACTGACAAGCCTAAAAGGACCAATCACACTTGTTTCAGGTTAGTATTTAATTTCACAAAATTCCTGAATTTGATTAAGTATATGAACTTTAGTGAGACTGTCAAGTCTGTACCAAAAGGGAATAAGTGAAAATGTGAACTCCAGATTTGGAGTATGGATGTTATGCATGTCTATTCTTCGTGATTTTTTATCTTTCTTCATTTTAATTTGTTACAGAGGTAACCGGACATTTGTTTTTCACCAAGCTAATAAAAAGCATTAATATTACACTTTGTGGAGATGCAACTAATTTTTCCTTGAATTTTATTCAGTATGCATCACTTCAAAGATGGTTTGAAACTGATAAATAGCACAGAATTATGTTTTACAACAGAATTGTCCAACATGCACCTTGTAACCGCCCTCTGGCATGGATTCATTTCTGTCTTTATATTTAGCTGGATTCAAACAAGTCAGGATTTCTCAGTTGTATAGTGTATGTGGTTATTTTCTATAATACTTAACCTCAGTTCTTGGCAGGGGAAGGATTTTTATCCTTGCCACCATGACACATATCCAGTTGGAATTACAGCTTTTCCCCAGGTGTAAATTAGCCAGGTAATGAAGCTGACCACTCAAATTCAAACAGGTGAAGTTAAGAACATATGAACTTAACCCCCGTTCCTCCTATATGCCTTCATTATGTGGTACTTAGGCAGTAGAACTTTTTAAAATTGTTGTACTATTGATGCCATGTTTATTGCAAAGAAAAACTCTAAAAGTTAATACACTTTGTATTTCAGGTAAGAAGAGGCGAATAACATTAATGGAATGCAATAATGACATAAACAGCATGATTGATGTTGCTAAAGTTGCAGACCTAGTTCTGCTTTTGGTTGATGCTTCATTTGGCTTTGAAATGGAGATCTTTGAATTCCTCAACATTTGTCAGGTAGAGCTCATAGAACAATATAGTAGTTAAGCCAAAATTTGTTCATAGTGAGCTGTGGAGGAAGCTTTTCCAAGACATATATGCTGCAGTCTGTCCTATATATAGTAGAATCTTTATAATACATTTACACCATGGTACCTGGGTACCCACTTATGAGAATTATTAAATCTTTAAAGCCAGGTGCATTGAATTTTGTTTGTGCGGATGGTGGGGGGGATGTAAACATGTCTGCAAATATATGAAATGTGTGTGGGTGTCCACTGTACTCTATTGTGTACTGTTTATGGTATAATTAGGTTCATGGAATGCCAAGGGTAATGGGAGTTTTGACTCATTTGGACATGCTGAAAAACAACAAACAGCTGAAGAACACCAAGAAGACACTGAAACACCGTTTCTGGACAGAAGTGTATGCAGGAGCCAAGCTGTTCTATTTATCAGGGTTGTTGCATGGTGAATACCTTCGTAATGAAGTTAAGAACTTGAGCAGGTTTATCTCCATAATGAAGTTCAGACCCCTCACTTGGAGGACAACACATCCCTATATTGTAGGTATGTTGGTCTTTCCTCCTCATTATTGTTTATTTATGTTTCATATAATGTGTTGTAGTTGGCCCTTTCATATATACACTTTGCACACTGTATTTCAGATGTTACAAAATCAATGCAAGCAGTAAGCAAATCATGAAGTAATTTAATTTTATTTCTTTTAGTGGATAGATTTGAAGATTTGACTCCACCAGAGTTGATCAGACAGAATCCCAAAGTGGACCGTACAGTCAGTTTGTATGGCTTTGTTCGAGGAGTGTCATTAAATAAGATGAGCAGCATACATATTCCAGGTAAAATCATTCAATAGTAAAATTGCATGTTTGCTGATTATGTGTGTGTTGGCCATGTCATAGCTGAGGCAGTTGGTCCCTAGCATCTCACTATAGAAACCTGTGTTCCTGCTCAAGACAGTCCATGTGGGAATTTTGGTGGACAAAGGAGCACTGGAACAGGTTTTTCCCTGAGTTTTTTGTTTTCCCCTGTCTTCATTACTCCACCACTACTCCTTATTAACTTATGTATCATCTGGTCACTGGACCAATTAGCAGCCACAGTTCTATAGAAGCAGTCTCCCTCCATTGTAACAGTAACATGTATGAGTTGTGTAATGTATGTATCTTCTTGGAACTATTGCCTTTGGACATTATTTATTGTCTGGATAGAAAGGTGTACGGTGTTTCAGAGGCTGGCTTTGTCTACATCTTGAGATAGAAGACAAGGTACCTGCTACATATTAAATAACCCTAATCCTTATTAGGCGTAGTGATCAGCCTCAACTCCTCAAGTGATGGAGTATCATATCAGTACTTGCATCAAGTTCAGAGAAGAAATAAGCTATAGCATTCTGTCCTGTTTCACAGCAGACTGAAAGAAAATTATAGGTTACTGTGTTTTTAATTTATAGGTTGTGGAGATTTGAAGATTCATGACATTTCACATCTCCCAGACCCATGTCCATTGCCAGATAAACTGAAGAAAAGAACCCTAGTGGAAAAGGAGAGGTTGCTGTATGCACCATTTTCAGGTGTTGGAGGCATTGTATATGACAAGGATGCTGTCTATGTTGAACTTGGGGGAAGTCATTCACATGCTCGAGTAAGAATACCATTAGAGCATTATGTTTTAGATTTTGCAAAGAAGTATGGAGATAACCACACTCAAGAGTATCCAGTTATACATCCTTCACATACAGATACATTTTTAGAAAATCTCTCATAGTTACACAAAACAAATATGTACATAAAATTAGTGCATTGAATCTCATTTTATCTGCATTGCATTATAATTTGTTTCAGATTAGCATACATTACTAATTCCCAACTGAAACTCCATTTATGTAATGTGAAGATAATTCAGATTTCAATACTTTATTGTACCATAAGTTTTATAATGAGCAGAAAATGCTGATAATTTGTGTGGTATTTTTTAATTTGAATGTGTCTGTAGAATACATTTAAAAGCCATGTTGATTTATAGAAAATTGTGTGTTGTGTACTTGATTAACTCTATGACGTGTAACATGCTTTGGCATTGTAGGATGTTCTGTATTTTTATTATCTTTGTCCTGCTTGCAGTCAGATTGCAATTATAGGCAGCACTCATCATGGCTTTATTGCCAATGCCAGGCGTTTAATAGAGTGTATTGCTGACTGTGAAAGTGTAAATTACTGTTGTGCAAACAAAATAAATACCTCAACTGAAGGAAGTAGGAATAATTCACACATGACAAACAAGTAAACATTCTGGAAGGGTTAATTTATTGAAGAGAACGGTTAACTTTATAAAACTTAATTTTATTTGTGTAATTATGCTGTTGGAGTTTATCCTTTGCCAGATTGTTTTGGAAATTGGTTAAACTACTGTCTCCAGGTTAGAGGACAAAATTTACTCTTATGATCACCCTGATTCCACTAGGCTCAGCCTTGAACCAACTTCCAAAACATTGTAGTTTTAAGTAAAGGACTTTCACAGTGTGAAAAGTCCAACAGAATAATTACACACCAATATCAGAAACCTTTAAACTTTTGATTATTTTATTTTGTTACATTGATTCCTAAGTTTTAAGTATTATATAGAAAATGTTGACATGGCAAGAAGTCTTTAGTAGTGAAATTTTGCTTTATGAATATTTAAGATCTAGAGATTTTATCCCAGAAATTGCTAGGATGACATCTTCTGACATGATACAGAATTAAATAAGTAACGTAAATGTACTATTTAGGAAGGAAGTGACTCACGACCGGAGAAGGCAATGGTTAGCTCTCTTCTGGATACACAGGAGACTCTGGATGTGAAAATGGCTCAAAGTGAACTTCAGCTGTTTACTGGTACTGCACCAATTGTTGCATCAGATGTTCCTGAGTAAGTGTAAAATGTTGTGCTTTACAATTAACTTACCATTGTTGAGTGATGCATTAAAGCTTTGCTGCTTACCTTAAATTTAGTGGATTCTGATACTTTCAGTCAGTTTTAATGTTCCTTATACACAGTATGTTATAATCTTATGTCATTTTGCTATGTTAGATATCAGTGGCGGTCTTTAGGATTGTGACGCCATGTGAAATTATAGGTGGGCACAAACATTTGAATGGAAGATTCTGCCTCCAGATTCAGACCTGATAATGGAGGTGGTATGTTCCTCCAAAAATTTAGTACCCACGTACAGTTCCTTATGGCATCATAACCCAGAAGACCAACATCAACATTTTCATCACTATGAGAACCTCAAGTCTCATACTGTGTTTGGTGTTGCAAAGGGGTATTTTATATTTCAAACTGTGACATATGATTTTTCATTCCAAATTTTTATTTTTGTTCAGGAAAGCTGTGTGTTTGCCTGAAGAGGTTGTCAGTAATTCAGGAAGAATTAGGCGGAACATGGTATTCCCAGAGAGGGTAAGCAATGAGCTAGAATATGAAGAAACAATCCAGAGTGACTCTGATGAGAAGAGTATATGTGATGAACCTGAAGTTGAACTGGAAAGCGACAGTGATTTGGATATTGATAGCCATTCAGGATGTGACCGTAGGAATGAAGATGGAGTTACGAGAAAGGCCGAGACCTTTGACATAAAACACAAAGATGCTTCAGTTGTAACTGAAGACTCTGATGAGCATGATGAGGATAAGATACATTTGAGTAGTGAAAATAAAAGGAAGAAACAGAAACTAAGGGGTGCTCTTGCTGAAGCAGAATACAAGTTATTAAAGATGTTAGATGGAGATGTAGATGGCTTTGGAAACAATGAAGATGAGTGTAAGGAACATGGTGATGAATCTTCTGATGAAGTACCTACAAAGAAACTGAAATTAATAGATGAGGAATTGAAAGAAAACCAATCAGAAAGGTAAATTACATTTATAAATTTAATCCTTTCCTCACACTGAGCCAACTGACCTACTTTTGTAATGAGGCAGGTTCTGCTAGGTCTGTAAAGAATTGATATGGCAGATTCTTAGAAGCTGGTTTTCTGTTGCATGTAATGTATTCAGATGTTAAAAGACAGTATAACAATATAAAATATTGTTATTTTAGACAATTTGCATTTCATATATTGGGCAAGGAAGTTTTCTCTGTGTTATTACATTTTATAACATTTCTTATTTTGCAATGTTCTACCTTAAATAGTACCAACATGGCAGTCATACAAACTAAAGGAGATGGTAATAATAGCAATTTTATATAAGGCCATGACATTTTGAGTAGTTAATAGATCTTTGATGAGTATGCAATTTATTGATATAACACCTTGAGAAGACAAAAATGCCTCTTTCAGAACATACTTGAGCATGTAATTTTCTCCTCTGTCACAGGAGCATACAGGTGCATTTTCTTATTCCTTGAACATACATAGATTTTTTGTCATTCATTTATTTACTTGTAATAATTCTAGCCATTAGTGGACACCTTAAAATGGCTGTGCTGAAGGTAAGCCAGTAGCAGAGTTCCTGGGAGTAAATGTATTAGTTTTTAGATGGCTGTATTCTGGGTAGTAATGCTGTATAGTCTGGTAGAGGTTTAGTAACATTTCAGATGTTCTTGCTGTCTCCATCATTAGGGTGATGATGATGGAGGCAACAAGGACCTCTGAAATATTGGTAAACTTCTACCAGACTACACGGCGCCACAACCCAGAAGACAACTGTCTTTGTACTTTCCACCATGAGAGCCTCAAATCCTACATAATAGTCTTTTCTGCTTGGTCTGAGACGAAGTGTCTCACTAGTATAAAACAAGGAATGAAATTATATTTAGTTTTAGAGCTTATTTGTCTGAACTTATAATTTTGATGACAATTTTCTGTTTACACTTACAGCTATCATGCCATTGGGACTTATCAAGATCGTGAAATTCATGTGAGGATTTCTGATTTGCTAGCAAGAATGGAAAAATATACAAAACACAATGAAGCTAAGGGAGAAAAAGAAGACAGTTTTAATATTAAAGATGCTAAAACTTGCTTATTGACGTTGACCTCAGAAGACAGTGGTTCAGAAGAAGGTACAAGATTGCCACATAAACGGAAACATGAACATTCATTTACATCAAATAATTTCTCTTCAGATGATGATTATACTGATAAGGAAGAAAATGAAAATGGTGTTACATCTTTAAAGCATGGAGACAATGAATCATTTAATTTTAATGAAAGTGATGATGACAGTGACTTTAGTTACAAAGATGTCCATTCTGACACTTCTGGCTGTAGTGATGCAAATGGCGAAGATGAATCAACTGTACGATGGAAAGCAAACTTGGCACAGAAGGCTGCAAATGCATTCTTGGAGAGACAATCCACAACACACAACTTGTGGAAACTTGTGTATGGTAAGCACAATTTTTGTACTGTGTGATTATCAAATATCTATTATAGTATATGATTATAATACATGTCTTTTAATTACTAAGAAAATTAAAATGAGACTTGTTTGTTTTAATGGTCATCCATATTATGGAGTCATCAGGGTATTGCATTGCATTGTATATGTAATTGAGTTTCATTACCAGACAGGTAAACCAGTAAAATTATAAAGAAAATTATAAATCTATATATACCAATCAGTATATTTTTAGTCAAAATTAAGAGTTTTAGATCATTAGCTTTATTCATCATCTGTGGCTCTATAACCCAGGGTTGGTCTTTGCTGCCTCTTTTGGAAGTTACTTCATCTATTTAGACATTTGGTAGGACGGCTTGGACGAGTGATCAGCTCATCGCAAGGCCTCTACCTGTACACAGGACAGCACAACACAGAACAACGCAGACAAACATTATGCCTTGAGTGGGATTCAAAGCCACAGTCCTAGTGCAAAAGGCCACACAACCACTGTGACCAGCCATAAGCTTTATTACAAGTAATTAATTTGCTTTTCATAGGATTTTCAGTTATCATGGAAGAAGAGGTGATTAACTCTATGACTTTTGCTTATGTTTTAAGGTAATTACAATAAGCTTGAAAGAGAAGAGACAGAAGCGGAAGTTCGGAATAACAGTGATGGAGACAAGGATGTTGGAGGT